>VZQC01000890.1:563764-782570 GCA_009823505.1 Rhizomys pruinosus | reverse complement strand
TTTTTTTTGTCTTTTCAAGACAGGGTCTCCCTGTAGCCCCAGCTGTCCTGGAACTCGCTCTGTAAACCAGGCTGGCCTTGAACTCACAAAGATCCACCTGCCTCTGCCTCCCAAGTGCTAGGATTAAAGGTGTGTGCTACCACGCCTGGCAGTCAGAGTGTTTTATCACATCAACAGAAGCCAAACTAGGACAGACCTATTCTAGCATATTGGGTCTGCTGGAGCCAAGGCTTTTGCCCTAAATCTCTGGTTTTAGTATCAACTCTTTTCTTTATATTGTTCGTTTGTGGGTGTGTGTAAGTTTTTGCGCGGCAGGCACATGCATGTGGAGACCTGAGGCCGATCTTAAGTATTGCTCATCAGGTGCCACCTACCTTGATGTTTGAGACAGAGTCTTTCATGGAACCTGGGGTTCACCAATTAGGCCAGACTGGCTGGCCAGGGAGCCCCAAGGACTGACCTGACTCAGACTTCCCAGTGCTGGGATTACAATTCTGAGCCACCACAGTTGGCTCTGTATGGGGCTTGGTGATGGAGCTCAGGTCCTCGTGCTGGGTAGCAAGCACTATATTGATTGTCATAGCTTTCCCTTTTCTTGTCTCCTCTCTTCTTCTCTTTCCTGGGGCTGGAGATGGAACCCCAGACCTTGTGCCTGCTGGGTAAATGTTCAACCACAGAGCTCCAGCCCCAGCCCTGACTACAGCTCCAGCCCCAACCCCAGCCCCAGCCCCAGCCCTGTGCAGGGGGACCTAGGGTGCTGAGGCCACATCCCTAGAGTTGATTCTTTCATTCCACCTTTACACAAGTTCTGAGATTGAACGTGGGGGGCCAGACGTACATGGCAAGTGCCTTAACCACTGAGCACACCCCTCCTAGGATGATGATCCAATGTCTCAGACATTGCCAGATGTCTGGATGCTGCATCACCCCATTTAGAACTAATGGAGTATTTGAGGACATCAAAAAAGTAGAAGCGAAACAGTAGGAAGAGGAGACAGAGTGGAGGCCCAGGCAGGGCACATCGTACAGCCTGGCCCCGGCTCTGGGCTCCGAGCTACAGTGACAAGGGGACCCTGGAAAGTCTTCGTCCTTCATTTTCCCATCCGCAAACCCAGCACCTTCTGCACCTTGATTGCCTTCTGTGACCTGCAAGACACAAGTTTGTCTGTGCTGGTGACCTGGGCCATGAGTCAGTCCTGTTTGTACTGTAGCCTGTGTCATTTGTGCCCGTGCAAAAAGGGACATGCTGAGTTCATTGTCACCCCATCATTGTACCCTCATTTATCACCAGAGAAGAATCTGAAGAAAAATACATTTTGGACAGAGTATAACAAGGGTTGTTTGCTCTAGCTGGTGCTGTAGAAGAGAAAACAGGTTGAGAATTTCTGGCCGTGGACACGCTGGGCCTACCCTCTTGTGTCCCTCCTTTACTGGACAGACTCTAGCCTCAGCTCCTTCTGGGGACCCTGGAGACCAAGCACTGTGGATGGATCTCTGCCCCCCCCCCACCTCCACCCCCCTCACCAGGAGAAGAAACAGAGGCTTGTGTCTGGGTCAGACCAACCTCATTTGTTCTGGGGGTCCTTGCATGGCTCAGGGCTGATGGAGAAAGGTTTGGCCGGGCCCTGCCTTGGGTCACCTTCTCACAGTTACTTATGTTATCCCAGCTCCAGGTCTGTGCTTTCTTTCCTGGCCATTCTTGGTCACTCTGAGACCCTGGGAACATTCTCTCCCAAGCACATGGCATTATCCCTACCCACCTGAGCCCAGCAATGGGCCAGGCCAGGACCTGCTATGCCAGGCCCCCTTCCCTGCTATGCCAGGCCCCCTTCCCTGCTATGCCAGGCCCCCTTCCCTGCTATGCCAGGCCCCCTTCCCTGCTATGCCAGGCCACATTGCTGGATCCCAGCCCTGAGCTCTTTGACCCTTGTTCTTCAAAGTTTCAGCTTTCTCTCTCCTGTAATCACTCATTTTCTTCCTCCTAGCGAATGGACCTGGCCTTCTAGTATAGGGATGAAATCGGCACATGACAAGGATAACCCAGACGTAATTTTGTTTACTGTTATTGTTTGGGTATGTGGGTATGTGGGCCATGGCACACATGTGGAAGTCAGAGGATGATTTTGTGGAGCTGGTTATCTCCTTCCACCTTTACATGGGCTGTTGGGGCTCAAACTCAGCTCTTTGGGCTTGTGGGGCAAGCCCCTTTACCCACCAACCCATCTCGCCAGCCCCCAGACTTAAATGGTTAAAAAGTAATCTTGGCTGGGCATGGAGTCAATCTTATTTTAATCCCAGCACTTAGGGGGCAGAGGCAGGTAGATCTCTGTGGTCTTGAGGCCAGCCTGATCTACATAGTGAGTTCTAGGCCAGCCAGGGCTCCAGAGTAAGACCTTGTCTCAAATAAAAAAATAAAAATATATAAAGTGGTTCTGTGTTGAACATTTTGGGATGTGTGAAAACCTCCCAAGGCTTTGGGCTATGTGAGCTGGCACACAGGAGGGCCTCTTTATAGTTATATGTGAGAACCTTGCTGTGTCCAACCTTGATCTTCTGGGCTCTGCCCTCAGTGGACACCCACTTGAGTTAAGCCATTTCAGGGACGCTCCGCTCAGGATGTGCCCTCAGTGGCCTACATGTAGAGAGTAATTTTTACCCTCTGCTTGGTGGCTCAGGAGGGATGGAGGGAGTGGTGTGCCATGCCAAGGGGCTCTCTCTTCTTTGATGTGCCATCCTGGCTCTGACATTTCCTCAACCCTGATGGTTGCCTTCCATCTTCATGGTTGTCATGGCAACAGTTTCCCAGGCAACCTGTTGACTTATTTGGCTGCCAAGTTTGTATTATCCTGAGTGGGGAGCTGTAGTGGGGGATTTAAAAAAATAATGTCACCAAGGTAACCGCCAGCAGCCATTTAATTATAGTTTTAGGTAAAAGATGAATTCCCTTTTTCAAATGTTAGTGTATTTCTGGTTTGGAGAGGGAAGACCCACCCAGAGATGAACATGCTTTAAGTTAGAAGCTCTTATCCACAGACAAGTCTGTGACTTGGTTTCCTTCAGGACTGAGTTTTCTCTGAGAAGAAAGAAGATAACAAATAAAATAATGAAAACAGACAGAAAAAGAATCCAATAGGAAGTAGGCTGTGGAGGGACCTGCTGGGGCAGGCAGTGCTGAAGCATACTAGTGTCCACAGCCACTGTTTTCTGAGACACAAATTCTGGGAGGCAGTGTGGTGCAATGGTTATCTGCTTAGGGCTGGCGGGACTCAAATCTCATCTCTGCAACTCCTTAGCACTTGACCTTGGGCAAGGGGCTTAACCTGGCTGCTTGTTTACTTCCTGGGCAATTACAAAACAGGGAGGTGAGAGAAAGGGGCAACTCCTCATTAAAGGTGTGCTGTGCATTAGGGTGGGTGGGTTTACCAGCCCACAGAAGAATAGCTGCTACATGGCTGTCTGGGGTCAGCTGTTCTTATAAAGCCAGCGTATCCTCTCAAGCTGCTGTGTACTGGCAAGTTGACCATCTTAGCCTGCGGTCTGCTCCCCATCAGCTCGCACAAATGGTCCCAACAACAGCCTAATTACAACTACACTCAGTTCCGAGAGAGGGACAGAGCGCCAGCCACTTTAGGAGATATAACAGAACTTTATGTTCACTGCAACTCCAAGAGCTATGGATAATTACTCTCTCCATTTAACCAATGAAGAAGTCGAGCAGGGAAGAGCGAAGGAGTAGATTGTAAATTCCTTTTTTTCAATGAGAAGAGGAACTTGCAAGGAATCTGAGCCGTCTCTAAGCTGGATGTGGGTTTCTGCATCTCCCTGTGTGGCTTTGTAGTAGATCAAACTTAGAACCAGAGTGCAGCCTTGGAGTTAACATGGGAGTGGGGAGGTGACCCTCCAGGAAAGGCCCCGTGGGGTTTTGTCCCGGCAGCCTGGGGTGGGGGTTACACTGTAACCCCGCAGGCTCCTTGGATACTGAATGGTAGCCAAGGACTCTTCTACTATCTCAGCCTGTGTCCCCAGGTCAGAATCCTGAGCTGAGAAATAGGTGCATGGAGCAGGGGATGATGGCCCGAGGCCCGGTGGGGGGTGGGGGTTCCATGTGTGAACTCAGACAAGGGCTTCCTTCTGCTCCCAGGACTCCTCACTGGAGAGATGGCTCAGCAGTTAAGAGCGTCAACTGCTCTTACAGAGGACCCGGGTTTGATTCCCAGCACCCACTTGGTGGCTTAGAACTGTCTTTAAGCTGGGTGTGGTGGCGCCTGCCTTTAATCCTAGCACTTGGGAGGCAGAGGCAGGCCTCTGTGAATTCAAGGCCAGCCTGGTCTACAGAGTGAGTTCCAAGCCAGCTGGGGCTACAGGGAGACACTGTCTCAAAAAGACAAAAAATAAAAAAAAAATAAAAAAAGAAAGAAAGAAAGAATGAGGAAGATCCCTGACGTCAACCTAGGGCCGCCACATGCATGTGTACTTACATGCACACACACCCCTTCATATATGCATGCCCACACATAAGCAAAAACATTCATACAGGGCTGGAGAGATAGCCTAGTGGTTAAGGGCACCGACTGCTCTTGCAGAGGACCCGGGTTCGATCCCCAGCACCCACATGGCGGCTGAGAACTGTCTGTAACTCCAATTCCAGGAGAACTCCAGTTCCAGGGGAATCCGAGACCCTCTTCTGACCTCCGTGGCATTGCACGACACGGGTGCACAAATCTACATGCAGACGGTACACTCATACACATACAAAAATAAATAAAATAAAAAAAAACAATAAAAAAAACAACATTCATACATAACACACACGCACTGGAAAAAGAAAAAAAGAGTTGTGATTTCGTAAGGGACTCAGGAGGGCGACGCCGCAGGCTGCTGGAGGCTGCCAAGGTTAGGATCTGGCATTAGTGACATGGGCATGTAATGCATTTCAGTGCCTTTGTTTCCTCATTGGCAAAGGTAGACAGTGACCATCAGGGCCTCTTGGGCTTGTTGGGAACATGACTAGAGCAGGTGACTTGGAACACACATCGGGCATGGCTACAGCAGTGAGCTGTCTGTGACAGTCACAAGCCACGTGGTACAGGGACACCGAGATGTCCATATCCAAACTGGTGCATGGTGGGATGGCCTGGGCGTCTTCTTGCTTAACCCTCTGTCTGCACAGCAGCCCCACTGGTGTTCGTCAGGCCCCTGGCTGCCTTGGGACATTCCTGGCTGAGGCAGGCAGGCTCCTCATCTCTCCCAGGTCACCGTTCAGCTTTGCAAAGCGCTTTGCAGTTAGATGTGGGATTCAGCTCACCACCTGGGAAGATTCATTTGCACTTTCTCCCTCTTCCTGTGGATTCGGGACACTTTCATCATTTGCTAGTGAAGGAAGACCTGCATAGCAACGAACGAACGAAGTGTGGGCAGAGAGTGGCTGAACAGTGGGATTTGTCAGGAAATGTCCCCGGCCAGCCCCATGGCAGGAGGCAGTAGAGACCCTGGGCAAGCAGATCCAGACGCCAACCCCCCCCCCCTTGGCCTGCCTTTCACGTTACAGTATTAAGGTCTCTCCCAGGGAGCCAGGAGCACACATGCCTGTGCCTAAACTTTCTCCTCCCTTCCGAGGGCTAAACAAGATTTTTTTCCCCCTGGGCTCTGAAAATAGAATTTATTCATTCTCCTCCCTATTTTTTTTTTTTTAAATGATTCAACGTTAGATGGAAATGTGCCCATCCTGCCAGGATGATTGAGGAAAGGTAATTATATATTATTAGAAGAAAAAGAGAGAAGGAAAAGAAATTGTTTTTACATCAGCCCCATGGCTCAGCAGAAATAAGGGTCACTGTGTAGGCAGTGTTTGTTCTGCTCGTAGATGAGGGAATGCTGGTGCTCTTTTCTTTTAACATAAATTTATTTTTATTTTTTAAACAAATCTAAACCCGTGTTCCCCCCCATTCCCCCACCCAGCCAGAGCTCATGCATTCTGCCAAACATGCTTTTCATCTCTTTCGCTGGTGCTCTTTTTAAAAAAAATTATTATTTATTATTATTATTATTATTATTATTATTTTGGTCTTTTTGAGACAGGGTCTCCCTGTAGCTCTGGCTGTCCTGAAACTCACTCTGTAGACCAGGCTGGCCTCGAACTCACAGAGATCCACGTGCCTCTGCCTCCCAAGTGCTAGGATTAAAGGCGTGCACCACCACGCCCGGCATTTATTTATTTATGTGTATCAATGTACTGTCTGCATGCAAGTTTGTGCACCCGTGTCGTGCAATGCCGCGGAGGTCAGAAGAGGGTGTCGGATTCCCCTGGAACTGGAGTTCTCCTGGAATTGGAGCTTCAGACGGTTCTCGGCCGCCATATGGGTGCTGGGGATCGAACCCGGGTCCTCTGTAAGAGCGGTCGGCGCTCTTAACCGCTAGGCCATCTCTCCAGCCCCCAATTATTATTTTTTTTATGTGTATGAGTGTACTGTTTGCATGTAGTTCTGTGCACTCGTGTTGTGCAATGCCTCGGAGGTCAGAAGATGGCATTGAATTCCCCTGGAACTGGAGTTAAACACGGTTCTCAGCCACCATGTGGGTGCTGGGAATCGAACCCAGGTCCTCTGCAAGAGCAGTTGGTGCTCTTAACCGCTTAGCCATCTCTCTAGCCTCACGCTTGTGCTCTTGATTTGAGGTGACTACCTCAGGGTCTGTGCCCAGCATGGATGTGTCTGTGTGCAACCATGACCCGAGGACACACAGCTGATCACCAAAGTCAAACTCAAACTGGGGCTCTTCCACCCTCCAGCTCACGAGTGTTTCTACTCTGTACCCAAAACTCTGTAGAACTAGAAAGTGCTGCATCATGTGTGATCTGATGAGACCCCAGGTGACAGGAAGCTTATGTGACACCCAAGAGAGAGGCCCCCCTCCATCTCAGAGGAGAAGGACAACACAGAGTAGGGGCTCTGCTGGGAACTCCTACCCTCCTCTCTAAGACCCAAGTCCCCACACCCCAGAACTGCTGCAGAATGAGTGGACGTGTGTAAAGCAGGTGGGAGCAGCAAGTGTTGACTGCTGTGAGGAAGCTGACATTGTCCTCAGCAGAGTCTCTACTGAGGAAGCTGGGGAAACTGGCTCAGTTTCATCACTGAACTAAGAGGAGGGAAAGATACAGAGTTTATAGTGCATGTGTCCGCCACTCGGGGCTGCCCTCAGGAGTAGCCCGGTAGCCCCAGGGATCTGCCTGTCTCCACAGCCCCAGCATCGAGGTTACACATGCCTGCCACCATGCCTGGGTTCTCCACAAGTGCTGGAGGACCAAATTCAGTTCTTGTGCTTGTACAGCAGGCACTATGTTGGCAGAGTCACCTCCCCAATCTCAGCCCCTTTTCTTGAGATAAGGCTTACTATGTAGCCCAGGTTGGCTTCAAACTTAGCATCTTTCCATTTCAGTCTCCCGAAGGCTGGGATTACAGATATGCACCAGCACATCTAGTGAAAACTGGGGCTTACACTCAGACCTTTGACTGACTCCAAACCTTGTTGAATTTTCTTCTTGCTCAAAGCTGATACCTGAAGGGCAACTTCAGATCGGGGTGCTGGCTGATCTTAACATGAGGTCCCCCTGGCCCAGAGAGCTTCGAAGAGAACTCCAAAGACTCTCTTCTCTGGCCCTCTGGTTTTCTCTGTGTAAAATGGACTTTGTGATAGTAACTATGGTATGATATTACTAATGGAAGAAGTTCAGCTAAATACAGACTCGAAAGGACAGGTTGCTGGGAGGTAGAGCTAACCAGGCCCACATCCACTGGGCTGGGGAGGGTCAGACCCTCCCTCTTATCCCCACCTTCATAGCCCACTACCTTTTCTGCAGAGGACAGGTCACATGCCTATGTCATTTTTTTTTTTACTTGCTTAATGGCAGGGACTTTAAGTTGAGACCGATTCCCTGTCATCCTTCAGGAAGCCCCAGGGCCAGGAAGCACAGAGGGAAATGGAGCAATACCCCACAGGTTAGTTTTTCAAGAAAGAATATACTGTGGCTTTTTTTTTGTTGTTGTCTTTTTGAGACAGGGTCTCCCTTTAGTCCCAGCTGGCCTGGAGCTCACTATGTTGACCAGGCTGACCTTGAACTCACAGAGATCCTCCTGCCTCTGCCTCCCGAGTGCTGGGATTAAAGGCGTGCCCCACCACGCCTGGCTATACTGTGGCTTTTAATAAAGGCTCTGAGAAGTCCTGCAGTAAAGAAACTAGCCTAACTTCCTTTCTTCAGTCCCCCAAAGCTTACTACTGTATGACCAGGCTTTATCTCTCAGGCAGAACAGCTTTTACCTCTCTACAGAGTTAGATCAGATACTGGAAAATCCTGACCTGACCCAATTACTCTAATAATCGATGAATGTGGAAACTAGAAAGATGAAGTGGTTCTGTTTAGAATCTTCCCCCTGAGTGTTTATAGCCCATCATCTGACCCATGAGTTCAGCAGAATTTAACTGTACCTTCAGGCGAGGCTCCAAAAAAGAGTGAAGTCCTTCAAGCCTAGTTCTAGGGAAGCCAAGTTCGGGCTCTCAAGGAGGCTGGTTATTGAAGGAATTTCACTTCAAGTCACATTATAAAGCTGCCGTGAAATTCTCCCTGGGTTATCATGAAATATCTGAAGTTTGGATTTCAGCTCTCGCATGGGGTTAAGCTTTGAAATGTCACAGAGGACCTAAGAGTCATTTCACAGCCAGGGACCTGGGCTTCTCAAGCCCAAGACCCCAATTTCACTTTCTGAAAACCAAAGATAGTGAGGCCTTGTGCAGGGGTCAGGAGGCTACAGGGCTTTGTAGACTGTGTTCAAGATGGGAGCTGCTGATAGTGTCCAAGGGACAGAGCGCAATGTCAGCATCCTGCCCGGGAAGCCAGAACTATGGAGTAGACTTCATCGACGCTATCCTGGCCTGAGCCAGGCCATGCACTAAATGGTCATTATTATTATTGTTGTGGTTGTTGTTGTTATGATCCCTACCTGGCCTGGAATTCACTATATAAATCTGGCTGGACTTGATCTCAGAGATCCCCTTACCTCTGTCTCCCAAGTGCTGGGATTAAAAGTGAGTGTATGCTACCATGCCCAGGACTTATTTTATTATTTAACTTTTTTTTTTACATCTTTGTGTGTGTGTGTGTGTGTGTGTGTGCCACATGTGTGCAGATACCTGTGGGGGCCAGAAGATGGCGCTGGATCCCCTGGAGCTGGAGTTGCAGGCAGTTGGGGGCTGCTTGATGTTGGTGCTAGCACCCAAACTCCAGTCCTCTGCAGGAGCAGCACATGCTCTGAACGGCTGTGCCATCTCTCTAGCTACAATGTTTGTTTAAAAAATTATATTGACTTCACCCATGTTGATGTTACATATTTGAACTGACAGACATGGTGACATCACTCACATGAACTCACAGCCATGGTTATGACACTGATATGAACTCACAGTCAAAAGGATGTCAAGCTATGAACTGACATCCATTGTGATGTCATTATAATTAACTCACACCATGGTAATGTCAAACCTATGAACTCATAGCCACAGTGATATCACTTATATGAGCTCAAAGCCATGTGATGTCACACACATGAACTCAGCCATGGTGATGTCACTCCAGTGAACACTCATCCATGGTGATTTCATTCATTGAACTCACAACCATTGTGATGTCACTCTTATGAAATAACTCACTCATATGTACTGACAGCCACGGTGATATCACTAAATGAACAGACAGGCATGGTGATGTCACTCATATGAACACAGCCTTTGCCATGTCGCACAAACATACAGCAATTGTGATGTCAGTCATATGAGCTCACAACCAGGGCGATGAATAAATATGAACTCACAGCCATGGTGAATTCACTAGTATCATCTCACACCCATGGAGATGTCACATATATGAAGTGACAGACATGGTGTCACTCACGTAAATTCACAGCCATGGTGATGTAATTCATGAACTCAGTGTCATTGTGATGACGCTCAAGTGAAACCATAGCCATGGGGTTGTCACTCATATGAACTGAAAGCCACATAGATATCACACATTTGAACTGAGAGCCAAGGTGAATGAAGAGTGTGAACTCCTAGTCATGATGCTGTCACTCTAGGCATGGTAATGTCACAGATATGAACTAAGAGCCTTGGTAATATCACTCACATGAACTCACAGCTGTGGTGATTTCATCCACATGAACCCACAGCCATGGTAATGTCACATTTATGAACTAAGAGCCTTGGTGATATCACTCACATGAACTCACAGCTGTGGTGATTTCATCCACATGAATCTGCAGCCATGGTAATGTCACAGATATGAACTCACAGCCATGGTCATGTCAGTCACATGAACTTGCAGCAGTGGTGATGTCACTCCTAAAAATTGACAGTCGTAGCAGTGTCAGTCATATGAACCCACGGCAATGACGATGTTAGTTGTATATACTCACAGCCATGGGGGATTCAAAAACATAAATTCATAGCCATGTTTATATCACTGATATGAACTAAAACAATGGTGATGTCACTCATGTGAATAGACAGACATGGTGATGTCACTGATATGAACTCACAGTCAAGGTGATGTCACTGATATGAAGTTAAAGCAATGGTGATGTCACTTGTAGAAATTCACCACCATGGTGATGTCACTCAAATGAACTCACAACCATGATAATGTCACACAAATGAACTCACAGCCTTGGTGATGTCAATCACGTCAACTGATAAGAAAGGTGCTGTCACTCTTATTAACTCACAGCCATGGTGATGTCACTCATATGAATTTACAGCCATGGGGATGTCAATCTATGAAACAAGAGCCATTGTGATGTCATTAAAATTAACACAGCCGGGGCTGGAGAGATGGCCTGACGGTTAAGAGCGCCGACCGCTCTTGCAGAGGACCCAGGTTCGATCCCCAGCACCCACATGGCGGCCGAGAACTGTCTGGGGCTCTAATTCCAGGAGAACTCCAGTTCCAGGGGAATCCGAGACCCTCTTCTGACCTCCCCAGCGTTGCATGACACGGGTGCACAGACTTGCATGCAGACAGTACATTCATACACATACAGAAATAAATAAAATTAATAAAAAAATTTTTTAAAAAATAATAAAATTAACACAGGCAAAAAATTATATTGGCTTTTTATCTTTTCAAGACAGGGTCTCAAGTAGCCCAGGCTGGCCTTGAATTCCAATTCTCCTGTCTCTACCTCCTGAGTGCCAGAATTACAAGCATATGCTGCCATGGTCCTGCTTTAATTTACTATTTTTTTTGTTAATTAATTAATTAATTAATTGTAAGAATGTACTGTCTGCATGTAGGTCTGCGCACCCGTGTCATGCAATGTCACGGAGGTCAGAAGAGGGTGTTGGATTCCCCTGGAACTGGAGTTCTCCTGGAATTGGAGTTACAGACGGTTCTCAGCCGCCATGTGGGTGCTGGGGATCAAACCCAGGTCCTCTGCAAGAGCAGTCGGTGTTCTTAACCGCTAGGCCATCTCTCCAGCCCCTAATTTACTATTTTTTTTAGAACATATTTTGTCTTGACTGTTTTAATTGACAGTGTTCTGCTTCAGTTCACGCTGCTGTCTCAGGCTTCTGTACTGCTAAATGCCCTTCTCCTCAGTGGATCTACTGAGAATAGACTGTTCAATCGTTCACCTAAGTCAGTGGCTCTCAGACGGGGATGCCTGTGCCCCAGCCTTCCCCAGGAGATAGTTGACAGTGTAGACTTAGTGACTGGGGTGGGGGGAATGGCAGGGATGCTGAAAACCTCTCACAGTGTGCAGAACATCTCTGTGGCTGGGTGTCCAACCTGGGGTTCTAGCAGAGTGAGGCTGTGTCAAGAGGGGCCTCCGGCCTGCAGGGAATGGGGGAGACACCTAGGGGAGGGAGGCCCAGGGCTGGAGTAAGGTTCATGCTATCCACAAAGTTGTGGGATGGGGCACTCCTTTCTGAAAGAGGAGGTGTTGGGGGGCAGGGAGTAGAGCACTTACCCAGGCCTGGGACCCAGCAAAGCAGAGAGAGAGAGAGAGAGAGAGAGAGAGAGAGAGAGAGAGAGAGAGAGAGAGAGAGAGAGAGGCTTGGTTAGTAGAGTACTTACTAACTTCTAGGTACAGTGGTGCCTGCTGTAATCCTGCCAGGTGAGGATATGAGGACCAGAAGTTCAAGGTTATCCCCAGCTATACATCGAATTCAAGGCCAACCTGGGTTACATTCAAACTTGTCATAAGCAAGCAAGCAAGCAAACAAGAGAAAAAAAAAGAAATGGAGGAAGAGGCTGGGCCCTGTCTGAGGTTGGGGGGGCCAGGCCTGGCCAGCAGCCTGGAAGGGGCCTCCTTCCCCTTTGTGTCATTCACCTCCCTAGACTCTAGATCTAGGAGGAGTAGCAATTATCTTCTGTGAACCCAATGCAGTCGTTAAACAGTGTTGGAGCTTTTAATTACCAGCATATTAGCATACTCCAACAGAAAGCAGCACTTGGTATATACAGCTGAGGGCCTGTGGAAGCCAGGCTATTCTTACCACTAATTAAGAGAACACTGTAGAAGACAGAGGGAATTGTACTGAGGCAGGCCTTTCCAGAGAAGATAATTGGATAAAGAGCAGTTCTTCTTCTCACCTCCCTATGTGGGCAGATGGTATTGTGTGTGTGATCTGTTTGTCTGTGAGATGATCGCTCGTATGTGTAACGGCATGTTACAGTTTCCAAACCCATCTCTCTATATGTTATCACTCTGAGTCTGGTGTCCCCTTTTTTACAGGTCATAAGATGACAAAGAAAGGCTCAAGTGACTCCCCACAGGCCACAGCTCAAAGTAGGTAGAGCTGACCTAAACCTGCCCTGTGGCACCTGGTCCATTTACATACACAGCTGAGGTCTCATGACAGCCTCTGAGCTGTACAGTGTGGTGTAGTGTGTTCACATGAGAATGTGTGTGTGTGTGTGTGTGTGTGTGTGTGTGTGTGTGTGTTGGTCCTGAGACCAAACTAGGTCGGTCTGGTTGCTGTCACTGCCTTGATGGAGGGGCTCTGTAAGCAAACTTGATTGTGTTGAAGCCTCCTTCTGTCTTTCCTTCTTTCCGTCCTTCTTCTCCTTTTTGTTTTATCATGTAGCTCAGGCTGGTTTTGAATGCATTTTGTAGCTCAGACTGGCCTTGAACTAGTCCTGCCTCAGTTTCCTGACTGTTGGGATTACATGACTACCCTGGCTCTATCCAGTGTGTCCACAGGAGCACAGGGCTCAGTCCCAGGTATGGTTTCCTTGCGGGGCCAGGGCCAAGCTCCCCTGGGCTGTTGTTTGCCTCTAAGCCCTCCCTGTGGGACCTGCCCACCAGTGGGTAAGAACAGAGTGCCTTTCACCCTCTCCGTATATGTTAGTGGGACCCCAGAGTTAGCCTGGTGTACCACAACCTGCTCCTTTAAGCACCAGTGGTCAAGGTCACAGGACTAAGGTGGGGGTCAAGCTCTAGACCACTATGTAATACCCTCCTTCCCTGGAATCCCAGGGTCCCAAGCTGCTGAGCTTGGATCCCCAGGAACTTCTCTGTTGGGGGCACCTCTGGCCTGGCACCCTCCCTAGTTTTCCTTTGGGGAGGGCCTATTTGCTCTCTGTCCTCTGTCCCGGTGGTACCTGAAGGGCAAATTCCACACCATGCCTTTGATGCCAAGACTGGACAGGTGACCCAAGCCTGGCCACAGAATGCTTCTTCCCCTTGATTACTGAGGCTCACCAAGGAATTGGCAAATGACCCACTCTGGGACAATTAGAGGCAATTCCAAGACGTTCATGGGAAGGATATGAGACTAGGTGACTTTTCTATCCTGTTGCCCTGCTAGCCCATCCACGCCTGTGGCTAATGCACACTTGTGGACTGTGCAGACTGGTTGCAGGGACATGGGGGATAGGGGACACCTGCCAGGAGGATGTGAGGGCCAAGGAAGGCAGACACCACAGACGGAAAGAGGCAGGTTCTGGAGGCTGTCCTATCCTGAGCACCTGGAGGCTGTCCTATCCTGAGCACCTGGAGGCTGTCCTGTTCTGAGCACCTGGAGGCTATCCTGTTCTGAGCACCTGGAGGCTATCCTGTTCTGAGTACCTGGAGGGTATCCTGTTCTGAGCACCTGGAGGCTGTCCTATCCTGAGCACCTGGAGGCTGTCCTATCCTGAGCACCTGGAGGCTGTCCTGTTCTGAGCACCTGGAGGCTGTCCTATCCTGAGCACCTGGAGGCTGTCCTATCCTGAGCACCTGGAGGCTATCCTGTTCTGAGCACCTGGAGGCTATCCTGTTCTGAGCACCTGGAGGCTATCCTATCCTGAGCACCTGGAGGCTATCCTATCCTGAGTACCTGGAGGCTGTCCTGTTCTGAGCACCTGGAGGCTGTCCTGTTCTGAGTACCTGGAGGCTGTCCTATCCTGAGCACCTGGAGGGTATCCTATCCTGAGCACCTGGAGGCTATCCTATCCTGAGCACCTGGAGGCTATCCTGTTCTGAGCACCTGGAAGCTATCCTATCCTGAGCACCTGGAGGCTGTCCTGTTCTGAGTACCTGGAGGCTGTCCTGTTCTGAGTACCTGGTGGCTGTCCTATCCTGAGCACCTGGAGGCTATCCTGTTCTGAGCACCTGGAGGCTATCCTGTTCTGAGTACCTGGAGGCTATCCTGTTCTGAGTACCTGGAGGCTGTCCTATCCTGAGCACCTGGAGGGTATCCTATCCTGAGCACCTTGAGGCTATCCTATCCTGAGCACCTGGAGGCTATCCTGTTCTGAGTACCTGGAGGCTATCCTGTTCTGAGCACCTGGAGGCTATCCTATCCTGAGCACATGGAGGCTATCCTAGCCTGAGCACCTGGAGGCTGTCCTATCCTGAGCACCTGGAGGCTGTCCTGTTCTGAGCACCTGGAGGCTGTCCTATCCTGAGCACCTGGAGGCTGTCCTGTTCTGAGCACCTGGAGGCTGTCCTATCCTGAGCACCTGGAGGCTATCCTATCCTGAGCACATGGAGGCTATCCTAGCCTGAGCACCTGGAGGCTGTCCTATCCTGAGCACCTGGAGGCTGTCCTGTTCTGAGCACCTGGAGGCTGTCCTATCCTGAGCACCTGGAGGCTGTCCTATCCTGAGCACATGGAGGCTATCCTAGCCTGAGCACCTGGTCCATCTGTGCCTCAAGGCTACTTCTAGTTGGGCCCAGCTCTGGCAACCAGCTGGGCCCTGCAGCCCCTGTGGCCTTTAGGCCCCTTGCAGTCCTGTTCCTCAGGACCGTCTGAGGTACTAGAGTCACCAGAAATCCTATTGATGAATTAGTCCCATGTTCTTTTTACAGGGAGCCCTTGGAGATGCAAGGTAGAGATTATGGAGAAAGCGTGTGTGCTAGCCTCCCATGCATGCCCCTTTGGGCCAGTGGGACACTGGCACACATCTCAGGCCCATGGGGATGCTGGCACACATTTCAGGCCCATGGGGATGCTGGCACACGTCTCAGGCCCATGGGGACGCTGGCACACGTCTCAGGCTCATGGGGACGCTGGCACGCATCTCAGGCCAGTGGGGACGCTGGCATGCATCTCAGGAGCACTTTGTTGTCATTTGCTTCCAGTACCACCTTCGAGGCTACTTGGGTGAGAAAATGGCATAGATTATTTTTTCATGATGTCCCGAATAGCCCAGACAATGTTTAATTAAAATGTCTATTACTACCTTCCAAAGATAACACAGTAATCCATCTACCTAGCAGCTTAAAGACTGAGATTAGAACTGTCTTTTCAGAACTTGGTTGAGAGCGCAGTCATTGGCTGAAGTCCATCGTCTGTCCTGGCTTCCTTGGTGCATAGCACAGGACACAGCTGGACAGGTCTTAACTTCGGCTTGGAGGTGCCTCTGTCCTGAGATCCCTTCCTGCCCAACCCCTGGGCTGAACCTTTCCCTCTTCTGCCTTGTTGCTGTCTGTGGCAAGTGTTTGCTCAGCACAGTGACTTCCTGCCCTGGCTTACCCACACACCTCCCTTTCTTAGTTCATTTATGATATCCCTGTCTTCTTGACACTGGTGAGCAAAGGCCCTTTGGTCTGGGTTTGAGTGTCTGTCTGTGTATGTGTTTGTGTGTGTGTGCAGGTGCAATACAGGATGGTGTGTTCATATGTGTGTTTACATGAGTGTGTACATACACGTAGAGGCTAGAAGTCAATGTTGGGGTCTTCACCACTTCTTTGACACCTTTTTAAAAAGTTATTTTTATTTATTTCTTTTTAATTAATTAATTAATTTATTTATTTATTTATAGATACTGACATTTGAACTAACTGGGAATATAAAATGCTAGTTGTTTTATTTATAGTTTGTATTGGGTTGGTCTCTATATTTTTCTGAAATACACAACACCACAGTGTAACACTTTCTTTTACTTGTAGGACAATTTAAAGGAATTAAGCTTAAATTCTTACTTCCCAAATAAGTAGAAGTCTTAGTCCAGTCATATAGCGTTAAAGAGCAAAGTGTTTATTGGGTAAAATTTATTTAGCAGGTACTCAACTCTGCCCAAGCTTTATCCACCAAGTATAGGATATTTTAAGGCTTAGTGAATTGTTTAGATTAGTTAAATTTAGGTGTAGGTTTTGGTGGAAATGGTAATACAATTGAACTAATTGGGAATATAAAATGTTAATTGTTTTATTTATAATTTGTATTGGGTTAAGGTATACAAATGGCCTATATATTTTTTCTGAATTACACAACATCACATTATAACACTTTCTTTTACTTGTAGGACAATTTAAAGGAACTAAGCTTAAATTTCCTTCCCAAATAAGTAGCATACAGTCAATGAGAAACAGTTTGGGTAAATTTAATGAAAGCTTATGCCTTGGCTCCTGTTTATGGGTATGTGTAATACAACTTAGGCATCTATAGCTCAAATCATAAAAAAAAAAAAAAAAAAAAGAGGGAGGTGGGAGGTGGGGTACTATCCTTTCTGGGATACAAATGGAAAACTCTGTGTTCCAATCCTATTGATAAATTTTCAATTTTTCTGATCTTGAAACTAACAATGGGAGGAGAATTTTATGTTCCCACAGGTAAAAATCACCAATCTAAATGCCTGAAAACATACAACTTATGGCTATGCAGGATGGACTGGGAAATGCCAGCAGAGAGGTTGACCCATCTGAACATTAAAGAAAGAGGAACCTCAGACTGCCTGAGTCACAGACACTGAGCATCTCTCTGAATAATATTGGGGTTAACTGTTTATAATGGGCCCTAATGAAGTTTACCTTCCAGATACTGAGAAACCTTCCTACCTCTCCCCTTTATAGGAAAAAGAAAAACATGATGGTAATGAAACCACTCCCTAACTGTAAACTAGAGCCAATTGTTACAGTGGTAATTTCCTATAAAACAGGCATAACGTATTAACTGATTGATAGGCATAGGAACTGTGAAAGGATATTTCTCTATCTAGAGCCAAATTCAATAGTAAAGTGTTTATAAGTTGTGTAATTAAGCAAAATATATTACTACAGGAAAGCTCTGACATCAGCAATGAATTATTCTGCCTAGGAGATGTTGGCTAGGGGATTCAAACCCCCCCCCCCAAATTATAAAGGCCTTTTGCCTATAAGTGGGATATATGCAAGGAGAAAGGCAGTAAGTCCCTGTTGTCGAAGACCTGGTGTGAGCATGAAAAATGTTATGAGACGTCACTTGCTAGCGTACAACTGGCCTCTGAAATGCTAGAGAGCGTTACCAAAGGCCACTAAAGCAATACAGCAAAATATTGGTCTCCCTGAGACAAGCAAGACTCCTCCGTCAATATCAGCTACACCTCAACAGCCTGGAGATACTGTGCAACAGTGGCAGCCAAGTGTCTATATATATCCCAAATCTATTTGGCTATTAGCTCTCTCCTTGGAGGAATAACTCACAGCGGATGCCACAAGCTTATGTCCTCTAGTGGTTAGGAGATGTTATAAGCCACAATAAGAACTTGTCACCCTTTATAGAGAAACCACAGTTTGCGGATTAGCATACCATCCAAGCATCTGTGTCTATGCTCACAGCTTAGCTTGACATAATAAGTGGTACTGCTTAAATGCCTGTACATCCAATAGCTTGTGCTTTGTTAGTATGACTAAAAAGGGTATCACTGGAAAAGCTGTCAATCCATGAAGGGAAACAACCTGAACAGACTGGAGTCCAAAATGACAACTCCAAAGAAATTAGACTGTTTTCTTCTCACCCACTTGTGCCCCTTTCCCAAAGCCCAGGGAACAAACTGCGGAAGAGGAGGCGTGGTAGATTGTAAGGGCTGTGGAGAGATAGGGGTGAATCATGAGACTACAGGAATATAGTCTGGACTCCTGATTGATCAACATGTCTGTGCATACAAGCTTCTCCAACTGTCTATGGGAACCTTGGGTTGATCAAAATTTGGACATAGATACTTGCAAAATGCACCAATTACCTGATTGTATGACATAATGTGTGACGTCAATGCTATCTGCAAACAACTGTATCATTGTATTGTAGAATCCCTTAAAAATTAATTAATTAATTTTAAAAAGTTATTTTTATTTATTTCTTTTTAATTAATTAATTAATTAATTAATTAATTTTTGGTCTTTTCCAGACAGGGTCTCTCTGTAGCCCCAGCTGTCCTGGAACTGGCTCTGTAGATCAGGCTGGCCTTGAACTCACAAAGATCCGCCTACCTCTGCCTCCCAAGTGCTAGGATTAAAGGCGTGTGCCACCACACCCAGCTTCTTTTTTACTTTATATGTGTGACTGTATTGTCTGCATGTATGTAAGTGCATTGTCATGCAGTGCCTGTGGAGGCCAGTAGAGGGTGTCAGAGCCCCTGGAACTGGAGTTATGAATGGTTGTTGGCCACCATGTGTGTGCTGGAACTTGAATCTTGGTCTTCTGTAAGAGTAGCCAGTGCTCTTAACTGCTGAGCCATCTCTCTAAGTCACCTTGTTGCTTTTTCTTTTTTGAGAGAATGTCCCTCACTGATCTGGAACTCACTGGCTGAGCTGTGAGCTCCTCCTTAGCACTGGGATTACAACAGGGGTCCCCATCTCTGCCTCCTCAACACTGTAATTACAAGTGCTTGTCATTGTGTCTTGTCTCAAAAAAATATTTTAACAAAGTATTTATTTATGGGCCTGAAGAGATGGCTCAGTGATTAAGAGCACTAGCTACTCTTGCAGAGGACCTGGGTTCGATTCCCAGCACTCACATGGTGGCTAACACCTGCCTGTAACTCCAGTTGCAGGGGAATCTCACGCCTTCTTCTGACCACCACAGATATTACATGACATGAATGCAATACACTCATGCACATAAAATAAAAATAATAAAGAAAATATTTTTAAAATTATTATCATTTTTTTAGTCTTTTTGAGACAGGGTCTCCCTTTAGTCCTAACTGGCCTGGAGCTTGCTCTGTTGACCAGGCTGGCCTTGAACTCACAGTGATCTGCCTGCCTCTGCCTCCCAAGTGCTGAGATTAAAGGCGCGAACCACCACGCCTGGCTGAAATTACTTATTTTTAATTATGTGTATATGTGTGTGGTGGGGTGGGCTATGTGCATGTGTGTGGGGGTGCCCCAGGAGGCTAGAAGAGGGTGTTGGATCTCCTGGAAATTGAGTTCCAGGTGGCTGTGAGCCTCTCCATGCAGGTGCTGGGACTTTAGCAGCAAATGCTCTTAACTGCTGAGCCATCTCTTTAGTGCTCCCCCCATCCCCCAGGCCTGGCTTTTTAACATGGGTTCAGGGCCATCAAACTCAGGTCCTCATGTTTGTATGTATGATGGGTACTTTAGTGACTGAGCATCTTCCCAGCTCCAGGCCTGGGTACAGTCTACAGCTCTGGATAGCTGATATAGAGTTGATGATGTTCCATAATTTCTTCAACTGGATCTCACACATGTTACAGAGGTTCAGCAAGCCAGAGGGACTGGGGACCTGCAGGAAGAAGAATTGTCAGCCCCCGTCCACCCAGATCAGCCCTCTGTGGCTCCCGCATTGAGGACTCCTCTTCTTCCACCCAGTCAGATGCTGGCTGCCTGCCCTTGTGTCCTCCACTTGCTACTCCAAACTTGATGGTGCCCATGCTGGGTCAGGTGCAAATGGTAGCCCTGTCCCGATACTTCAGGAGCCTCACTGAACACCCCAGTGCTGGGGGGAGGCATTGTGGCTTCTGTCCTACAGGTCTAGAATTAGAAAATGCACAAAGAGGTCACTTGGCCTAAGACCTAAGGCTTGGATTTCCTGCCTTACACCGGTGTCTTAATTCCTGTCGTGGAGTACTGTCCTTGAGCACGGTGGCCGCTACCATCATCAGAGAGAGCAGCTGGGACTATGGAGATCCAGCTTCTTGTCTCCTCAAAGCAGGGAACAGAGAGGGTGGCTGGACCCTCACTTGAGATTCCAGCTGTTCCCTCCAGTATGCGTGTGAGTCTGTCCTGATCGCACGGGCCTCATTGTCTCTGAAAGCGTAGAGCAGGCGGACTGTGGAAGGTTTGCGTCCATTCAGGGGACTCCATTTAGGCAGCCATGTGAGAGTCCACAGGTGGGAATTCTTAATGGTACGTCTGTTTCGTGTCACCCACACTCCTGTAAGTAACCCTCATCCATGCTCTGTAAGCAATCCCAGTAAGCTCACTGGTTCCCCCGGGTTGGACATTGGTGGAATCCAACTTTGGTTTATTGTCGGGGCCCTATGGGAACAGGGTAGATGTTTGTTTACAAGTTCCCAGGGAAGGAGTTTTCAAAACATCAATCTGTTGCTGTGGATGGTTCTAGAACCATGGGATTGAGGGTTTTCATTTCAAGGGGAAGTTCTCCATGTCATCTTTTTTTTTTTTATTAATTTTATTTCTGTATGTGTATGAATGTACTGCCTGTATGCAAGTTTGTGCACCCATGTCGTGCAATGCCGCGGAGGTCAGAAGAGGGTCTCAGATTCCCCTGGAGCTGGAGTTCTCCTGGAATTGGTGTTTCAGACGGTTCTCGGCCACCATGTGGGTGCTGGGGATCAAACCCGGGTCCTCTGTAAGAGCAGTTGGTGCTCTTAACCGCTAGGCCATCTCTCCAGCCCCTCCATGTCATCTTAACTGGTGCTTCACTGACAGGTGGCAGAAACCTTACCACATGTTTCTAGTTTTCCCTGAGAGAGGCTGTCATCTTCTCCCTTTTTCTGGGGACTTTAGACCCAAAGTTTGTTTTGGGTTTGAGCTTGACTTCCAGCCCCTCCCAGGCACAGTTTGCTGCTCTGGATGGAGTAGCTGATTCTAGTGACAGGGCTGTTATTCCTCCTGGACAGTCAGGGCACAGTGGGCAGGAGCAGAGCCACCACATGGACCTCACTGAACACAACGGTGTGGAGTAGCTTGGAGAGGAAGCTGGTGGTGCGGTGCCTTCACCTGCAGAGAATTCAAGGCCCTGTTGACCTCTCCAGCAGCAGTCCACACGTCAGAGAATTCAAGGCTCTGTCAACCTCTCCAGCAGCAGTCCGTACTTGGGCCTGTGTTATGGGACAGCAGGGATGGGGATCAGGAAGTGAGGACCGCACAGCTGGAACAATGCCCCTGTGCTTGTTCACACAGTGCAGGAGGCCCATTTGACAGTGTCCTTTGACCTGGGCACAGCTGGCTTAGGCTTGGGGTGCCCTGGGTTTTGTTACACATTTGAAAGAGTGAAGAAAGAGGAAAGCCATTTCCCAGACCTCTAGTTCCATGAAGACCAGACCAGCAGCGGCTTTGTGCACACATGGGGGGCAGCTTAAGCCACTCACTCTCCGGTGATTTCGACCTCATGTCTAGGCTTGAGAGCTGAGGGTGGGGTGTCTTCTAGGGTGCAGCATGCTGGAGCAAAAGCTGGGGTCAAGGTTCTACCTCACTAACTCTGCAACCCCCAGGCGAGTGGTGAAGTCTAACTTGTGTCTTAGACTCCTAATCTGTACAGAGGGGTCAGTCAGAGTTCCTGCTTCACAGATTTGTCCCAGGAGCTTGGAGGCCCACAGGTAAAGGGGAAACACACTGCTCTAAACAGGACCCAGTGCCGAGTAAACCAACCCCCTCGATTTACCAGCAAGCCACTGATAAGTGATAAGCCCCAAGTCACACAGGTATAACAAGGGGGATGGTTCTTCTGAAGGAAAGGGGGAGCCAGAGATCCAGTGACCCCTCCTCACCAGCCAGCTTACCTGCGTTGTATAAGGGGGAGGGGCTAAGGGTTTATGGAGGGCTAAGGGTTTATAGAGTGCCTTCTCGTGCAGAGGTCTGGGGAGAACATGAGCCGGAAGAGCACCAGAAATCCTGTAAGTGACCCGCTCACCCATTTACTCTGTGAGAACGCCCATTGAGCTCTCTAGTCTCCCCTAAACAGTAGTTTGGAGAATTTCCTTGGTTTGTCTTTGGGATCCCGGGAGTGGGAGGCGGGCTGCAGTAGCCAGCCACCCGAGATTCTCCGGGGAAAGAAATTTTCCACAACAGGACCTCACTATGTATCCCAAGCTGGGCTTGAACTCATGATCCTTCTGCCTCCTGTCTTGCATTAGCTTTCCTACACTGTGACAGAACACCTGAGATAATCAATCCAGAAGTAGAAAGGGTTAAGCTGTGTAAGATGGTGTTGCAATGTAATCCTAGGGTTCATAGGCTGAGGCAGGAGGATCCTGAATTCAAGGCCAGATGCAGCTAAGTATAGTGAATTCAAAGCCAGCTTGGGCTAAACGAGACCTTGTCTCAAATAAAACAAAACAAAACAAGAGCTGGAGAGTTGGCTCAGTAGTGAGGAGTGCTTGCTGCTTGGGCGGAGGACCTGAGGTCGGTTCCCAGCACCCACATCAGATGGCTCACAACTGCTTGTAGCTCCAGCTCCAGAAGATCTGATATTTTGGTGATTGTGGAACTGACCTACACATACTCCCATGTATACATAATTAAAAATAATAAAAGTAGGGGGCTGGAGAGATGGCCTAGTGGTTAAGAGCGTTGACCGCTCTTGTAGAGGACCCGGGTTTGATCCCCAGCACTCACATGGTGGCTGAGAACCGTCTGTAACTCCGATTCCAGGAGAACTCCAGTTCCAGGGGAATCCGAGATCCTCTTCTGACCTCCGCGGCATTGCACGACACGGGTGCACAGACCTGCATGCAGACAGTACATTCATACACATACAAAAAAAATAATAATAAAAGTAAAATCTTAAGACCACATACATATACCCAGAAATATTTACTTTTGCTTGTGCTTCCAGAGACTTGTTGGCCCATTGCTTGTGGGCCTGTGTTGTGGCAGAACACCAAGGTGGGAGTACAGGGTCGACAGAAGCTGCTCACCACACAGCGGCTAGGAAGCAGAAACAGACAGACAGGAGGGGGCCAGGCTCCTGGGATCCCACAGCCAGGCCACGCCCCTAGTGACCTAATTTTCTTCCATCAGGCCCCACTTAAAAAAAAGTTAAATTGAATTAAATTAATTAATGTGTGTGTGCGTGCATGTGTACACGCTTGCCATGGGGCACATGTGAAGCTCTCTCCTTCCACCATGTGGGTCCTGGGGATTAAACTCAGGTCACCAGGCTTGGAGGCAGGTGCCTTTACCTGCTGAGCCATCTCACCTGCCTGCCTGGCTCCTCACACCTTCTTAAGGAGATCTTCTCTGTTCACTAACCTGGGGCACTGTCATTATCCAGGACAAAGTGTTAAAGCCAGCATGGGCCACTTCTAAATCCTGGTCCTAACCTGCCCTGCTACATAACCTTGCAATGGCCTTGGCCAGGAGCTTTACGGCATCTGCTATCATAGCCCAGGACCGGGAGTTAGGTCAGTAGCAGAGCAGGCCTTCAGTCCCCACTTGCTGGTTGCACGACTTCATGGGTGGCCAGGCTGGGGGACTTCAGACCTGGTGGTTTAGCTGTAGACAGAAAGAAAACAGTCACTGTTGGGTGTAGGACCAGAGGACAAGGCCGGAAGAGGAGGGCCCAGAGTCAGGCTGGTCTAGCTTATTCTTTTTTTTTTTGGGTCTTTTTGAGAAGGGTCTACCAAATAAATAAAGCCCCAGCTGTCCTGGAACTAACTCTGTAAGACCAGGTTGGCCCTTGAACTCACAAATCCCACCATGCCTCTTCCTAGCCCCAGTGGATAGGATTAACGGCATTGCGCCAACCCACACCCGCTCACAGCTAATATTCGCAAATTTTATTTTATTTTGTATTATTTTATGGGTGTGAATGTACTGAGATCTGCATGCAGGTCTGTGACACAATCAAAGATGTCAGAAGGCAAATGCCGCGAGGGCAGAAGGAGGGTGTTGGCGGATTCCAAAAACCCCCTGGAACTAGATTTAAAGACGGTTTCTCAGGCCGCACATGTAGGAAAGCTGGGAAAGCGAACCTGGTCCTAGCTGCAAAGCAGTCATCAGCGCTCATTAAAAACTGCTATGACCATCTCTCCAGCCCTCACCAGCTTATTCTTTTTTTTTTTTTTTTTTTAATATTTTTTCATTTTATTTATTTCTTGTATGTGATATTAATGTACTGTCTTCAGGTATGTTTTGTGCACCTGGTGTCGTGCAATGCAAATGCCGCGGAGGTCAAAGAGTGTCTCGATTCACCTGGAACTGGAGTTCTCCTGGCAATTGTCGTTCAGATGGTGTCTCAGAGAAGCCGTCATGTGGGTGCTGGGATACAAACCCAGCGGGTCCTCTGTAAAGCGGTCGAGGCGCTCTTAAACCGCGAGGCCTCTCTCCAGCCCCCCAGCTTATTCTTGAAGTAACTCTGAGAATGCCTGAAGAACAGGGCTGTGTCAGGCTGAAGCTTGCCTGTCAAACACCAGCCAGGAGGTCTGGGAGGGACACAGTGTGAAGCCGGTGGTGTGGAGGTAGAGACCCCAGTGAAGAGTCTTCACAGCATGCCAGGAACTCAGAGATTATGAAGAGGTGGAGAGAGGTGGGTGTGCTCTGCCCACCACACTGGTGATCACACTGGTGATCACACTCAAACTGCACAAATGCAATGTGGGCTGCTGGAAGTCTCCAGCAACCTGCTACTTAGCTAGGGATTCACCTGCAGGGCCAGCTTAACAGACTGCACGCTGGCCATCTGCCCCCTGACCTCCATCTTCTGCTTCAATTTGCTGTGGCATTCGGATCTATGTCCTAACCCCTCCTCTTAATGTGACAGAGGTATGGTTTTTTGTGAGACCCCGGGGCAGCACACAAAAGTTAAGTGTGTTTACACACAGCAGGTGGCCTGAGGGTCACAAGAGTGGTGAGGAGAAGAACTGAAGTCTTTGGACAAGACTCCGAGGGCCCAAAGTCCTGACCTCTAAGCTCAGGGTGGTGCCAGGGCCTGAGATGAAACAGTCATTCTGTGGAAGAAGGGAGGGTCTTCCTGCTTGGGTGAGTGGGTGGTCCACATGCATCTTCCACAGCAGAGGGCTGCTCCTTGTGGGGACCCCCAGTCCAGGAGGGAGAAAAGAGGCAGCCGGTCTACAGGAATGTTTATGTTTATACACCAGGCCCCATCGTTGGCCGTTTGCAGTGGCTTATTTCAATCTGACAGTACAGACATTGGGTAGGAAGAACATAACGTCTCCATAAAGAGATAAGGAAACTGAAGCATAGAAAGGATAATATTTTGCCTGAGGACACAGGCCAGAGATAGTAGAGCCTTGTTTTAAAAACTGGAACATCTGGCTGTAGCTCCAGGCTGCATCTTAACCACTGGGCAAACTCCAGGCCAGGACATCTCTGCCCAGATGTCTAATGGCCACAGCAACACGAACTTGATCTGTTGGGATGTGCTAGGAGGCCTTTGAAGACAGCCTGTCCCTCACCTTGTCTTAAAGACTAACAGGCAGGAGGGCCCAGCTTGCTAGCTGGGTTGGATATGGGTGAGCACTTTGATTTCACCCTGACCTTTGCAGTGAGGGCCGTTGGGGATATTGATGAAAACAAGGCCCAGTAATGATGTGATGTGTGCAGGCCACCAAACTAGCCTGAACTTTGAAGTCTGCCCAAAGCTCTTACAGTCCCTATACACCCACCACTGAGCCTCTTCCAATTTTCTGAAACCCCTGGGCTGTGGGTCTTTTCTTCTACTGCCCTCAAGCCAGGAGTATCTTTATTCCTTTGATGGGCCCAGAAAGGGTGAGCACTCTGCCTCAGGCCACAGCAGATGAGTGGAGAGGTGGATTCAGAATGAGATTTGTGCTAGTGCCGTGATCATGGGTCGGTTCCTCCTGCATCTCGTGTCTAAGCAGTTCAGACCAACCTTGTCTTACAGCTACGAGGACTTTCTCAATGGATGGGTAGAGAGGAAGGTCTACAGCCCCATCAAGAACCTGCCCAGGGAGGCAGTGCTGGGATCCAGATATTCAGCCTACATCTGCCCACTTCCCTCCTGAGCCTCAGGAATAACAGAGTCCTCCTGGTTAGTGTCAGGAGAGATTCTCATCTCTCCTCCCCCTTTCTCCCTCCCTCCTTCCACGTCTCCGTACCTTATTCCCTGTCTTCCTTCCCTTTTCTCAAAGATGGAGTCTTGCTGTCTGCCCAGACTTTTCTTGAACTGGGCTCAAGTGATCCTTCTGCATACCTTTCCAAGCCATGGGATTTCATAGGCACATGGACTAGCTCAGTCCCACTCCTCCCCTTCCCTCCTCTCCTCCCCTCCTCTCCTCCCCTCCCCTCCCCTCCTCTCCCTCTCCTCTCCCCCTCCTCTTCCCTCCCCTCCCCTCTCCTACAGATCACCCTCCTCGAGCCACTCCCCTCCACTCCCCTATAATCCACTCCTCTCCTCGCCATCCCCTCCCCTCCCCTCCCCGCCCTCCCCCCTCTCCCCTTTCCATAACAATGTCAGAACTCCACCCTGGTGAAGTGTAGTGACTTGGGGGAGGTAGAGGCCATGGCTCGGCCCCAGGTCGTAGCATCTTCCTGCTGGGCTCCCAGGATTGTTTGCCAGGAGCACAGCTCAGTCTCTCTTGGGCCAGGGAGGAGGTGACAGCAGCACAGACAACACCATGTTCTATTTCTGAGTCCTGCTCAGGGAACCGGCTGCCTGCAGTCCCTAGGCAAGCACTGAGGGAAGGACCCACAGAATCCTGTCCTCTGGAATGACTAAAGTAGAGCGTACGATTTTAACCTGGACATTTTACTGCATAGTTTCTCATCCTTCACATTGAGATGTCATGACAAGATGCAGGCTTGCTCTATTTCTTGCTAATTAACCCTTAATTGAATGCAGCCATTGTGTTCTAGAAGCTTAAAGTCTAGGATAACCTCTCTGGCGTGGCCTGCTCATTAGGGAGTTTTTTAAGTCTTTTTGAGACATGGTCTCCGGTAGCACCCACAGAGCGCAGACATCAGGGAAGCCATACCAAGAGATGCTCAGGAGAGTCAAGTAGGCTCCGGGGTTTGGGGATCCTCACGCTCTTTCATCCCTGGCTGTGGACGCTGAGGCACCTTAGTAAGTGTTCTGTTTTGGAGACCAGGTGATGATAGTGTCCCCACTCGAGGAAACTGAGGAGATCTGCAAGGGGAGGGGCTCGTGGTACTGCCAGTGCAGTCTGACTGTAGCACACACTGCTGGACCCAGAGGTTTCTGAGGGCCGACTGCAACAACAATCCATGTCAACAATCATGCTCACCATGGTGCGTTTAGTGAACAATGAATTTTGATGTCCGTTTTCCGGCTAAGCAACATAACACTGTGACACCACTGTGGTGAGTCCATCCTCTCCCAGACATAGGACCTATGCCCACCAGCACACCAGATAAACCAGGTACTTAACAGTATTTCTGGGTCTGGGGTCCGAGCATGTTGTGTATTCTGGAAATTCCTCAGAGTGATCTACAAGTCCGGTGAATGCCCCAGTGAGCCACTGGATCCTTGTGGAAAAAAGGGTGAATGTGAATCTCTCCTCACCCTGAAAGCAAAGTCAGACCTGTAACTTCATGCAGAGAATTCAGAAACCTGTTGGATCCCAGTGTGGGCAGGCCTTACTAGCAGTCTTGTGTGGTGGAACTGTGAATCTCTTTATAGAACCATCTGTTCCCGGTAGCCAGCCCATGTGAGTAAGCATCTCTTGGGCTCCCCCCACCCCCGAAAAAGTATAAACAACCAGATGGTATAGAGAAGTGGGCCTCGAGGACCAGCGTGAGGACCCAAACCTAGGGGACGTGTCCTGATATAACCTCGTTGCCTGCAAAGGGCTGCATCCATTCTCAGGAACCCCGCGTGGCAAGCCAAAGGGTGGGCAAAAAGAGAGCCATTTCTGATAAGACAAGGTAGACAGGACGTCTTGGTTAAAGTGCAGAAAATGCAAGAAACTAGGGGAGAGGCATGAGATAGGTGGAGTTCGGTAGTCCAAGAGTAGTGGCTGCTCTTGGGTGGACAGGAAGACACTGGGTTTTGCCTCCCAACAGCTCACCATGGGTGAGCTAAGCAAAAACCGTGTGTAGCGGGGGATGCGAGAGTTCAGAGATTGAACACCCCATGGTCTGACAGTGGCAGAACACTGATCCACGTGGGGATACATACATGCAGCCAATAATAGCTCATACACAGGAAAACAGAAAAATAAAAATAGAAGATATTAAAAATAACAATTAAAGATTAGGTGAATTAGGATTGCTGGGGAACGCAACAGAAAACTCTGAAAAGTGTGAATGTTTATGATGCCTGAAAGGTGACAAACAGCACGAACATGGCCTCCTGCAGCTTATCTGACAGCCTGGCTTCCTGGGCAAACTCTAGCGTCCAAGGCAGAGAGATTGGTATCAGCTGAGTCCTTAGCAAAACCCAGCTCCATCCCTTTACGTGAAATGAGCTGTGGGCAGGACAGTACTTTCTAGAGGCTTCCATTTCTGTCTTTTAAAACACAGAGAACAATATATATGTCTTTTGGTTTTTGTCACTATAAATAAAATAACCTAAAATAAGATATTGAGGCTTTCAATAAAGGATAGCTTAAGAATTGGGCATGGTGGTGCATGCCTTTAATCCCAGCACTTGGGAAGGCAGAGGCAGGCATATCTTTGTGATTTTGAGGCCATCCTGGTCTATGAAATGAGTTCCAGGACAGCGGGGCCTAAAGGGGGACCCTATCGGGCGAAAGGAGACAAAAAAAAGAAATAAACCATAAATGAAATGCTTATTATATTATACATATTGTATTAGGGGGAAAATGGACCGAGGAAACCTATTTTTTATAAATGGCATAAAATACGCCTTTGCTCCAAAAATAATACGTACCTTTGTAGGAAGTTAAGGAAATCCCGGCAGAAGCTTAGCCCTAGAGGCACAGACCTGTCCACATCCCAGCTCCGCAGGGATGCAGAGAGGGGAGGATTGCAAAATGCAAGGGCAGACTGCCGTAGATGATATAAGAGGTGAAGTTCAAGGTCAACACCGAACGACTTGTGAGACCTGTCCGCCGAGTAAAAATGTGAAAAGGAAACTAGGGTGTGTACACGTAAGGGAGTGGGGCTTCTGGGATCACATCCCAGTGCATGGCCAGGAAGTAGGAGGAAGAGGAGCCAGGGGGATAGTAAGAGGATGAGGAAAGAAAATACAGAAGAAGGAGTGTGAGAGGAAAAGAGAAAAAAAGTGTCTAACAGAGTTAGGAAACGCCGCGAACAAACCACACAACTGATAAAACGGAAGCTTCCGACCACTGGAGGTAGACGTTGGAGAGTTGATTTTGGGTAATCTGGTGGTAGTCCAGCCCTTTGCCTTAAGCGGGGGTAGCTATGTATACACAGAAGGACCAGTGCATATTTCCTATTTTGCTTAGTCTTTGACCCCCCCTTTCTTTCTGTGGATGTCCATGTATGTCCTTAGCCAGCCTCTCGTGGCCGAGCCAGGACTCCACTGCTACTCTAAACAGCACTGCAATGGACTCTGGCTTTTAATAAGAATGGTGTAGAACATGGTAGACATCTGCACCTGTCCTGAAGGATGCCTTGCTGACCGTGTCTGCAGCTAGTTGTCTGTCGTTACTGCCAGGGCAGCTTTGCAAAGCTCAGAATGAATGAAGTTCAGATGGGGACAGGGACCAGAGCTGCCCAGCAGTATGGTTGGTCACTCTGCCGTGTGGAAGTGGAGCCTGTCTCCCGCCCAAATTCAAAGCCCTTTATCTCTTTGGTCCTCTTGATTGAAGGGAACCATTTTTTCCTGGCCTTTGGACTTAGTCTCTGAGTCGCTTCGTTGTTCCCGGGGAATGCCTACCTGGGTAACTATGTCAAAGTTATTTCCTTGCGTCTTAGGTTCATGATAGTTTAGTTTGTCAACTTGATTCAGTCACCCGGGAAGATGCACTCGGCTTGGGGACAAATGACATCGCGCATTGGGACGGTGGGGCCTGTGGTGCCGAGTCTGTGGGGTGGGGGGGGGAAGAGCTGTTCTATGATTGTTAAAAAGTGTGATGTGGGGGAAAGACCCAGCCGTTGGTGAGGTGCACAAGCCCTGGGCAGGTGGTCGCCGGTGTATTGAAATAAAAAAACAGGCTGAGACATGGGGCCAGGGAAGCAAGCCATAAGCAGTGTGCCTCCGTGGTCCGGTGCTCAAGGTTCCTGTCCCTGAGCTCCCTGCCTTGCTTCACCTTGAGGGCCTGTGATTTTAAACAAACAAAACAAAACTCCAAAACCAAAAAAAAAAACAAGAAAAACCAAAACAAAAAAAAAAAAAAAAAAAAACCTTTTCCTCCCAAGTTGGTTGTGGTCCAGCAGTGAAAAGGAACTTAGACAAACCTTGCCCATTCCCGTTGCAAATGATTAGGGGAGAGAACAAAACTCTTTCAAGATCCTTGAAGTTAGAACCCATCACCCTCACTTGGCTGGTGGTATGGCCCCAAAATCTTCAAAACAAGGAGGGAGGGGGGGGCATTCAGAGAGACACTAATCTCACAATCAGTTTTCCAGACTGTGCCCCAAAGCCCGGTGAGTGCCTCTCACTACACTGCTCACATCCGTCAGCTCTGAGACCTGTGGTTGGGTGGGGGCACACATTTGGTAACTCCATAGCCATTTGTCTTTGGGAAAATGAGGATATACACCAAGGCTGGCCTCACTTGGGGACACGACCCCCATAAAGCCACTGTACAAGAAAGCCAACCTCGATGGTGATTTAGGACAGGAAGTGTAGCATGAGGAAAGCAAAGGGCAGAGCGAGTCACACTGGGCACTAAGCTGGCTCTGGTTTATGGTTTTTTTTTTTATGTTTGTTGACATATTTAAAGTTTAGAGACAGTGCGTGGGTTATTTATAAAGAGTGTTCACTCTAAAGGGCAAAGAACCATATAAAAGATGGTCCTAATAAGGGAGAGGGAGAAAAACTACAGGAAGAAGAAAGAAAAACGGAAGAGAATAAGAAGAAGGAAGAAGAAAGCGAGAAAAGGTAAGAAGGAAGAAAAGAGGAAAGGAAAGAAAAAAAAAAAAAAAAAGAAAAAGAGAAAGGAAAAATAAGATGCTAAAGGGGAAGAGGAAGTAAGCAAAAAAGGAAGAAGGAAAAAAAAGGAGAAGTGAAGAAGAAGGGAAGTGGGGGTGGCGAAACTAAAGAAGGCGATGAAGTGTAATTCCCGTCCTTATCGCCTGACAGTTAATCATCATTTGTATTACAAAAAAGTGTTGTGGTGTTTCCATCCGACATTGTAAACCATCCCTTTTCCTTAGTCCGAATCCTGTACCACACTTTGTTTTGGGACTTCCGCCTCCTCCCCGCCTTTCCTTTAAGGACCCGTACCGTCCCTCCTCCTCCCATGTTCATTGTCCCCTCCTCCTTTTCCTAATCCTCCTCCTACGCTGTCCTTCACCCTTACTTTTTAATCATTAACGTACACATTACTTCCTCTGAGCAATTCTTAATACACGTAAACGACCCCCTCCACCTAAAATTATCATACCTCCCCCTTTTTATTCCTTATATTTTGACCCCTCCTTTCAGATCCCCCACTCCCCCTCAGTCCCTCCTTCCTACTTCCTTACTCCATCATCAATTTACCTTTCTTCTAAATTTACTACCCCGTTCCCCTTTTTGCTCCCAACTTTTCTCGAGGGTTATCTTAAGTGAAGTGGGAAAATAAATTACTAATTAAGATAAAATGTGGGGTGGTGTGTGGGGGAGGTAATAATTGGGGAAGGGTAAAATTTTCCAACTAACTAATATATACACGAACTTCCAGCCTACTGTAATTCTTCCTACCATTAAGCCATCCATCCTACTCCCTGTAGTTCCGTTCGAAATCCCCTATCCGCTCCTCCTCAGATTTCCCTCTGTTCCTACCGTCCCTCTTTGTCCCCTAGTCGGCCCTTGGTTTCCTCCTTGGCCCTTCCCTTCCTCCGTAACCATGCCTCAGCGTTCCTGCTGCCTCCGGTCCCACCTTTTCTGCTTTCCTTTTTCACACCACTTTTCTGCATCCCTCCGTTCCTTCCTGTGTTTTTGTCCCCCACTCCCTCCGCATCCGACTCCCCTCCATTTTTCCACCCGTTTTTTTCCGTTCCTCCTCCCTCCTCCTCTCCCTTTTTCCTCCGGACCAATGTCTTTTTGCCTTTATTTTTGATCCCTCACTCCTCCTTATCCGGTTCCTTTCCTGTTCTGCCTCACTTTTCTCCTCCTTTTGTCCCTTTCCTTTTCGCTTCTACCCGTGACCACCTTTCCCTCCTCCCCTCTTTCCTCCTCCTTTTCCGTTCGTTTTTTCTTTTCCCTTCTCGCTTCACAGGGCTCTTTATCTTATTCTTGCCCCAGAATCCTCTGGAATAGGACCCTCAGATTTGCGACAGTAAATTGATTCCACTGCGAGACTCACATAAGCACACAGCGTCACAGCAGTCTCTTTCTGTGGCATGGTATTTTTAACGATTGATCGCATGTGCAGTAGCTGTGTGTGTGTGTGGTGTGTGGTGTGTGTGTTGTAGGGTGTGATGTGTATGGTGTGCAGACTATTAATGTGGCTGGACGCCAGCGGGCAGCCTTGGGGTTGGTGTTTCTTTTGGGTGCTGTCCACCTCACTATTTGAGACAGGTTCTCTCACTGCCTGAGCTCACCAAGTAGGTTTGGCTGGCTGTCTCAGGTAACCAGGAATCTCCCTGAATCTTCACCTCCCAGTACTGGGAGTAATAAGTACATACCATTGTCCTGATTTGAAAAAAATATTTTATTTTTACTTTTTATGTGTATGAGTGTATTGCCTGCATGATGTGTCAACGCAATACCATGGATCCAGAAAAAGGGAAAAATCCACCCTGTAAACTGGAAGTTAAGATTTTTTTTTTGTTACCATGTGGGTGCCGGGAACTGAACCTGAGCCAATCTGCAAGAGTTGCCAGAGCTCTTGACCATGGAGCCATCTTCTAAGCCCTGTACGTTTTTTTTTTTTTTTTTGGTTTTTGGACAAGGGACTCCCTTGTAACCACTGGCCTGGTACAGCTACGGGGGCTAGAGTGAGACCAGGCCTGAGCCTTGAATCGGGGCACAAAGATCCTCCTGCCTCTGCCAGTGCCCGAGTGGTAAGGGAATGCCTGCCTTTTTTTAAAAGTGGGTTCTGTGTATCTGAACTAACTCATGTATTCATGCTACTTTAAATACAAAATAATTATTCCCCAAATAAGTAATCTTTCTGGAGGCTCCTGAGATAGATGTTCTACTTGGCCTGAGGACATATGGGGCAGGGCGCTGTAGTTGTTTGCAGAGTTGCAGGGTGCCTTGCATGTCATCAGCTGATGTATGTTTACTTTCTTCTTATTTTTTTTGTCTTTTTCGAGACAGGGTCTCACCTGTAGCCCCCAGCGGTCCTGGAAGACTCAAATTGTAACCAGGCTAGCCTTGAACTCACAAAGATGCCGCCTGCTGCTGCCTCCCAAGTGCTAGATTAGAATGTACTTTTCGCTTCTTTGCTGTGACAAAATTACCTGACAAGAAAGCTTAAGAAGGAAAAGGTTTTAGAGGTTGGCTTCAAGGGGCGTTTGAGTCCGTTTGTGGCAGGGAAGGCAATGCAGGGGAGCGGAGGCAGCTGCTCACGGCTCATGTCAGGAATCAAGAGGAGATGCTGTTGTGCTCAGGAGGTCCACTTCCCCGTCTCCTTCGTATGCAGTCTGGGCTCCCAGCCCATTGGATGGTACCACCCCCATTTAGGATAGATCTTCCCTTTTTTCTAAGGTACCACCCCATTTAGGATAGATCTTCCCTTTTTTCTAAGGTACCACCCCATTTAGGATAGATCTTCCCTTTCTTCTAAGGTACCACCCCCATTTAGGATAGATCTTCCCTTTTTTCTAAGGTACCACCCCATTTAGGATAGATCTTCTCTTTCTTCTAAGGTACCACCCCATTTAGGATAGATCTTCCCTTTCTTCTAAGGTACCACCCCATTTAGGATAGATCTTCCCTTTCTTCTAAGGTACCATCCCATTTAGGATAGATCTTCCCTTTCTTCTAAGCTACCCCCATTTAGGATAGATCTTCCCTTTCTTCTAAGGTACCACCCCATTTAGGATAGATCTTCCCTTTCTTCTAAGCTACCCCCATTTAGGATAGATCTTCTCTTTCTTCTAAGGTACCACCCCCATTTAGGATAGATCTTCCCTTTCTTCTAAGGTACCACCCCCATTTAGGATAGATCTTCCCTTTCTTCTAAGGTACCACCCCCATTTAGGATAGATCTTCCCTTTCTTCGAAGTACCAAACCCCATTTTAGGATAGATCTTCCTTTTTTCTAAGGTACCACCCCATTTAGGATAGATCTTCTCTTTCTTCTAAGGTACCACCCCCATTTAGGATAGATCTTCTCTTTCTTCTAAGGTACCACCCCATTTAGGATAGATCTTCCCTTTCTTCTAAGGTACCACCCCCATTTAGGTTAGATCTTCCCTTTCTTCTAAGGTACCACCCCCATTTAGGATAGATCTTCTCTTTCTTCTAAGGTACCACCCTCATTTAAGATAGATCTTCCTTTCCCTTTCTTCTTCCCTTTGTCTAAACATTTCCCAAAACACCCTCACAGACAAACCCAGAGGTGTGCCTCACCATGGTCTCCTAGGTGATTCTAAACCCAGTCAACTTGACAATGAAGATTAACCATTACATCACATTTGTATAGAAGTTTCAGCACAAGTGTGACTTTGAGACTCTGGCAAGTTACATCACCTTCCTAGGCCCTCACTTTTCTCCTCTGTGAAGTGGACTATTTTTTCTCCTCTGTGAAGTGGACTATTTTTTCTCCTCTGTGAAGTGGACTATTTTGGGGGCTGTTTAGTGAATTACTAGCACTGAGCACGTTGTGTGCAGTCTGATCCCTTCAGTGGCTCTATTAGTTATGAACAAGTGGTGCGTTAACTGGCCCGAGAATCACCAAGGATGGTGATTCTCAAGCTTTAACATTAATGGCACACCTGGACAGAGCTCCACCAAGTACATTCTGATTTAGTGGGTGAAGCATGGACCTGAGGGTCTGTATTCTTTGCGGGGCACCAAGCTACCAAGGTCAGGCCAAGGGGGACACCTTGAGGCCGAACAACCCTTGAGGACTGAGATTAAACCTGCCCAAGTCCAGACCCTGGGGTTGAAAGTGGGCCTCTAAGGGTTAGATGGGCCTCCCTGGTAGCTGGTGGCTGGAATGAGCTGGTGTTGGCTGGAGAGTGGTTAATTTCAGCAAGAGACAGGCTTATCCAACACTCACTGATAAACATGTAAAGGAGAAATGGGCTTCTGGCGTGCCTCTCCCCAGCCCCCTGGGGTCGTCTCTCTTCTTGTCTTTCTCCCAGGCTGGGCCAGTGGTTAAGAGCTCCCCCTGGGTTTGCTTCCCGGTGCCATCATTTACCAGCTGGGTGAAGCCATAGTCTGCAGCGTGTGTCACACGAGAATTGAAGGGGACCACAAAGGTCAATCTGGGAGCGGGCAGCTCTCCACCAAGCCCTGACCTCTGTGGGCTGGATGTTGTCCAGCTTGTGGATGAGACTTCTACCATGCCCTGTATGTGCTGACAGCAGCGCTTTTTACTGACAGGACCTGTGGAGCCGTCAGCTACTGCTGGGGGTGGATAAGTGCACCCTGCTGCCCAGTCTCACACCACCAGCTCCTGTGGTCTGAGAGTCACTGGAAGGAGCTCAGTGACAACACTGGCTTTGGTCACTTTAGATCCATCATCAGCTAATTCAGCTGATGACCTTGAGCCTTGCACCTTGGCCCACATTATAGACAGAAGGGCCTGGACCCCCTGCCCCCATTAAGGCTTGGACACAGTGTCCCTTGAAAAGGTTCATGGGGCTAGGGAGATGACTCGGAGGTTAAAAGCAACTGGCTGCTCTTTTACAGGACTGGTCTTCAGTTCCCAGCACCCAAAAAATGCTGGCTCACAACTGCCTGTAAAAACCCAGCTTCAAGGGATCCAACAACCTATTCTTGCTTCAATGGGCACTGAGTGCACATGGTACACTTAAATACATACATGCAAAACACACACACACATGGATAAAATAAACAAATCTTTGGGGAAAAATAAAGGAAAAATTTTTACATTTATTTTATTATTATTTATTATCTTATTATTTTATGCATATGAGTTTTTTTTTTTTTTTTTTTAGGTTTGTGCACCCATGTCAATGCAATGCTGCAAGGTCAGAAAGGGCATCAGATTCCCCTGGAACTGGAGTAGAGATGGTTGTTAGCCGCCACAAATGGAGGCGGGAATCGAAACTGGTCCTCTGCAAGAGCAGTTGCTGCTCTTACTGCTGAGCCACTCTCCAGCCCCAGGAAAAAATTTTGTTAATTACTTTTCTGTGGCCTGTGAGATTGGTCAAGATTGAAAAGACAGTGTTCCCTGTGGGTTTGAAGGAGGAGGGGGAGAAGGCAGGCCTGTAGGCAGGAGCTCGGGGGTTATGTAGTGATCCCAGCAAACGCAGGAGGCAAGGCAGGTGGAACTAAACTCTGTGAGATCCAGCTTGATCTATGTAGTGAGTTCCACCCATGGTCAGCTGGGGATACAGGGAGACTCTGTCTCAAGAAGACAAAAAACCCCCAAAACAAAAACCGCAAGCAACAAGGCGCAAGGTGAAGACAAACACCTAAGGTCTGTGTGATCTCTACAGCACAGCATGGCCTGCTTGTGTCCACATTGACAGACAGACAGACACACAGAGATCTACCACAGACATACACAGGACACATAGAATGTCACAACAGAACACACATCACACAGATTCTTTTTGTGCTTTTTTAAGATGAGGTAGCTCTATAGCCTCAGCTGGCCCTGGAACTCACTCGGTAGAACCAGGCGGCCTTGAACTCAAGAGATCACACCTGCCTCTGCCTCCCAGTACTAGGATTAAAGAAGGCAATGCACCACCCCGCTAGCTTAAAGACGGTCTTAGCCGACATGTGGGTGCCTGGGAATCGAACTCAGGTCTTCCTTCAAGAGCATCGGAGCTCTTAACTGTTGAGCCAATGGTTCCATAGCCAGCCAACCACCACCCCACCCCCACCCCCCACACACAGATTTTTAAATAAGAAATCGTGAGCTATGAGAACCAAGGTACACATGTGGCTTGTAACCCAGCCTCTCTGAACTTTGGAGTCCTCCTCTAAAGAAGGATGTGGCCTGGAGGTTTGTATTTGGAGCAAATTCAATGTCAGTCTAGGGGGAGGGGATGAGTCGATAGCTCTTGGTTGCTGCCCAGGATGCAGCTTGGGCAGACGTGCTGTGATACAGCACCACTTTTATATGTTGCTATGGAGAGTTGGTCCAGATACCTCGCTGGGTGGAACATATGTTAAAAAATAACACACATGGCATGAGCTTAGTTTTGCAAAGAAACAAACAAGACCATCTAAATCCATACATCAGAAAATGAGAGGAAATATTAAAGGCCGTTATCTTTGGGTGTTGCAGTTATGGGTTAGTCCTGGGAGAGCAATTACTTGGCTAGCACAGTTGGAATGTCTTCATTCGCAATGCTCAGGTGGAATAGGGTCTGTGAAGATAGGGGGTTTCATGGCCCCAAACAGTGGTATTGGGCTGAGCTTCAACCTAGATGTACTCCTGCTTAGACACATATGATCTGTGGGTCCCCAGCTGGTGGCGCTGGTTGTGGGAGGTGGTGGGTCCTTGCTGGACCCAGGGATAAAATCTCAGTGCCCCCACAGTGAGCTAACCTCTGAGGCAGAAGGCAGAATCCAAAGTAATCACATGTGTTCCCACTCCTGGGATTTGTTTTTCTGAAAACAGTGACATTAGGACCTGAACAACCATTTCATTACTCACTCATCCATTCATTTACANCAGCTGTCCTGGGACTCGATATGTAGACCGAGGCTGGCCTTGAACTCACAAGATCCACATTGCTCTCGCGCCTCCCAAGTGGTAGGATTAAAGGCAGTGGCGCCACCCACACCCAGCCTACCAGCGTGGTATCTCTCTTTTGTATTTATTTTTTTATTTGGGACTGTGATATGTACTTCTGGCAATGCAGGTCTGTGCACTCGTTCGTGCAATGCCCGCGGAGGGTTCAGAAGAGCGGTGTCGGATTCCCTGGATACTAGAGTTAAGGAGCGGTTCTCAGCCCCATTATGGGTGCTAGGATAGAACCTGGGTGTCTGCAAGGGCAGTCACTGCTCTTAACTGCTAGGCCATCTCTCCTCCAGCCGCTCACCAGCTTATTCTTTTTTGTTTTTTTCTGTTTAATTTTATTTTATTATTTCATGTACGTGTTCATTGAATGTTACTGTCTTGCAGTGAGTTTGTGCACCTGTGGTCGTGCAATGCGCACGGAAGTAAGAAGAGGGTCTGGATTGCCCCTGGAACTGGAGTTCTCCTGGAATTGGAGTTTCAGATGGTTCTCAGCCGTCATGTGGGTGCTGGGGATCAAACCCGGGTCCTCTGTAAGAGCGGTCGGCGCTCTTAACCGCTAGGCCATCTCTCCAGCCCCACCAGCTTATTCTTGAAGTAACTCTGAGAATGCCTGAAGAACAGGGCTGTGTCAGGCTGAAGCTTGCCTGTCAAACACCAGCCAGGAGGTCTGGGAGGGACACAGTGTGAAGCCGGTGGTGTGGAGGTGGAGACCCCAGTGAAGAGTCTTCACAGCATGCCAGGAACTCAGAGATTACGAAGAGGTGGAGAGAGGTGGGTGTGCTCTGCCCACCACACCTGGTGATCACACTGGTGATCACACTCAAACTGCACAAATGCAATGTGGGCTGCTGGAAGTCTCCAGCAATCTGCTACTTAGCTAGGGATTCACCTGCAGGGCAGCTACAGCTGCAAGCTGGCCATCTGCCCCCGGGCCTCCATCTGCTCCAGCTTGCTGTGGCATTCGAGATCTATGTCCTAACCCCTCTCTTACTGTGACAGAGGTGATGGTTTTTGTGGAGACCCCTGTGCAGTCACAAAAGTTAAGTGTGTTTACACACAGCAGGTGGCCTGAGGGTCACAAGAGTGGTGAGGAGAAGAACTGAAGTCTTTGGACAAGACTCCGAGGGCCCAAAGTCCTGACCTCTAAGCTCAGGGTGGTGCCAGGGCCTGAGATGAAACAGTCATTCTGTGGAAGAAGGGGGGGTCTTCGTGTTTGGGTGAGTGGGTGGTCCACATGCATCTTCCACAGCAGAGGGCTGCTCCTTGTGGGGACCCCCAGTCCAGGAGGGAGAAAAGAGGCAGCCGGTCTACAGGAATGTTTATGTTTATACACCAGGCCCCATCGTTGGCCGTTTGCAGTGGCTTATTTCAATCTGACAGTACAGACATTGGGTAGGAAGAACATAACGTCTCCATAAAGAGATAAGGAAACTGAAGCATAGAAAGGATAATATTTTGCCTGAGGACACAGGCCAGAGATAGTAGAGCCTTGTTTTAAAAACTGGAACATCTGGCTGTAGCTCCAGGCTGCATCTTAACCACTGGGCAAACTCCAGGCCAGGACATCTCTGCCCAGATGTCTAATGGCCACAGCAACACGAACTTGATCTGTTGGGATGTGCTAGGAGGCCTTTGAAGACAGCCTGTCCCTCACCTTGTCTTAAAGACTAACAGGCAGGAGGGCCCAGCTTGCTAGCTGGGTTGGATATGGGTGAGCACTTTGATTTCACCCTGACCTTTGCAGTGAGGGCCGTTGGGGATATTGATGAAAACAAGGCCCAGTAATGATGTGATGTGTGCAGGCCACCAAACTAGCCTGAACTTTGAAGTCTGCCCAAAGCTCTTACAGTCCCTATACACCCACCACTGAGCCTCTTCCAATTTTCTGAAACCCCTGGGCTGTGGGTCTTTTCTTCTACTGCCCTCAAGCCAGGAGTATCTTTATTCCTTTGATGGGCCCAGAAAGGGTGAGCACTCTGCCTCAGGCCACAGCAGATGAGTGGAGAGGTGGATTCAGAATGAGATTTGTGCTAGTGCCGTGATCATGGGTCGGTTCCTCCTGCATCTCGTGTCTAAGCAGTTCAGACCAACCTTGTCTTACAGCTACGAGGACTTTCTCAATGGATGGGTAGAGAGGAAGGTCTACAGTCCCATCAAGAACCTGCCCAGGGAGGCAGTGCTGGGATCCAGATATTCAGCCTACATCTGCCCACTTCCCTCCTGAGCCTCAGGAATAACAGAGTCCTCTAGGTTAGGTGTCAGGAGAGATTCTCATTCTCTCCCTTTCTCCCTCCCTCCTTCCCTTCCTTTCTCTTTCCCTGTCTTCCTTCCCTTTTCTCAAAGATGGAGTCTTGCTGTCTGCCCAGACTTGTCTTGAACTGGGCTCAAGTGATCCTTCTGCCATACCTTTCCAAGCCACTGGGATTTCATAGGCATGTACTAGCTCAGTCCTCTCCTCCCCTTCCCCTCCTCTCCTCCCCTCCTCTCCTCCCCTCCCCTCCCCTCCTCTCCCTCTCCTCTCCCCTCCTCTCCCTCCCCTCCCCTCTCCTCTCCCCTCCTCTCCCTCCCCTCCACTCCCCTATCCCCTCCTCTCCTCCCCTCCCCTCCCCGTCCCTCCCTCCCCTCCCCCCCTCCCCTCTCCTCCTTCCATAACAATGTCAGAACTCCACCCTGGTGAAGTGTAGTGACTTGGGGGAGGTAGAGGCCATGGCTCGGCCCCAGGTCGTAGCATCTTCCTGCTGGGCTCCCAGGATTGTTTGCCAGGAGCACAGCTCAGTCTCTCTTGGGCCAGGGAGGAGGTGACAGCAGCACAGACAACACCATGTTCTATTTCTGAGTCCTGCTCAGGGAACCGGCTGCCTGCAGTCCCTGGTGCGCACTGAGGAGACACCTCATCCTGTCTCGGGAATGGAAGGCTACGGTGTTAAACCTGACAGTTACTCAGTTGCTCAGGCCTTCACATGGAGATTTCATGGACAAGATGCAGGGCTGGCTCATTTCTAGCTAATTAACCCTTACTTAATGCAGCCTTGTTTTCTAGAAGCTTAAAGTCTATGGATGCAACCTCTCTGGCTGGCCTGCTCATTAGGGATTTTTTTTCAGTCTTTTTGAGACAGGATCTCCCTGTAGCACAGAGCAGCAGGACATCAGGGAAGCCATCCAAGAGATGGCTGCCGGAGAGTCAGAGCTCCTGGGTTGGGGTCTCCGCTCTTTCATCCCTGGCTGGTGACGCTGAGGCACCTGTTAGTGTTCTGTTTGGGACACAGGTGATGATGGTGTCCACTCTGAGGACTGAGGAGATCTGCAGGGGAGGGCTCGGTGGGTACTGCCAGTGCAGTCTGACTGTAGCACACACTGCTGACCCAGGGTTTCTGAGCCGACTGCACACCATCCTGTCACCCAATCAGGCTCACCATGGTGCTTTAGTGAACAGATGAATTTGATGTCCTTTCCGTCTACAGCAACTATAACACTGTGACCCCACTGTGGTGAGGTCCATCCCTCTCCCAGACATAGGACTATGCCCACCAGCACCCAGATAAACCAGTACTTCTGGGTCTGGGTCCAGCTGTGTGTGTATTCTGAATTCTCAGAGTGATCTAAAGTCTGTGCAGTGCCCCCGTGAGCCCTGGATCCATTGTGGGAACAAGGGTGAATGTGAATCTCTCCTCACCCTGAAAGCAAAGTCAGACCTGTAACTTCATGCAGAGAATTCAGAAACCTGTTGGATCCCAGTGTGGGCAGGCCTTACTAGCAGTCTTGTGTGGTGGAACTGTGAATCTCTTTATAGAACCATCTGTTCCCGGTAGCCAGCCCATGTGAGTAAGCATCTCTTGGGCTCCCCCCACCCCCGAAGGGGGCCCAGGATGTTGAGAGATGACCTCTAGGACCAGCTTGAGGACCCAAACCTAGGGACTGTCCCTAGAACCTCTGGCCTGAAAGCTGCATCCAATTCTCCCCCCTGGCAACTTGCAAAAAGAAGCCATTTCTGTAAGACAATAGACAGGACGTCTGGTTAAATCAGAAATTCAGAGACTAGGGGCTGGAGAGATGATTCAGTAGTCAAGAGTAGTGGCTGCTCTTGCAGAAGACCTGGGTTCGAATCCCAGCACTCACATGGTGGCTAACAACCTGTCTGTAACTCCAGTTCTAGAGGATTGACACCCTCTTCTGACATTGCAGAACACGGATCCACTTACATACATGCAGCCAATATACTCATACACATAAAATAAAAATAAAAAATAAAATATTAAAATAACAAATTCAGAGATTAGGTGAATTATATTGCTGGAAACACACTCTGAAAAGTTGTTATGAACCTGGAATACAAATCCACCTGGGCCTCCTGCAGCTTATCTGACAGCCTGGCTTCCTGGGCAAACTCTAGCGTCCAAGGCAGAGAGATTGGTATCAGCTGAGTCCTTAGCAAAACCCAGCTCCATCCCTTTACGTGAAATGAGCTGTGGGCAGGACAGTACTTTCTAGAGGCTTCCATTTCTGTCTTTTAAAACACAGAGAACAATATATATGTCTTTTGGTTTTTGTCACTATAAAATAAAATAACCTAAATAATATATTATGCTTTCAATAAAGGATAGCTTAAGAATTGGGCATGGTGGTGCATGCCTTTAATCCCAGCACTTGGGAGGCAGAGGCAGGCTGTGAGTTCAAGGCCAGCCTGGTCTACAAAGTGAGTTCCAGGACAGCTGGGGCTAAAGGGAGACCCTATCTCAAAAAGACAAAAAAAAGAATAAAAATAAATGATAGCTTATTATATTATACATATTGTATTAGGGGAAAATACCAGGAGCATATTTTTTATAAATGTCATAAATACTCTTTTCTCCTAAAAATAATACGTACTTTGTAGGAAGTTAGGAAATCCCGGCAGAAACTGGCCCTGGAGGCACAGACCTGTCATCCCAGCTCCTCAGGATGCAGAGATGGGAGGATTGCAAATTCAAGGCCTGCCGTGGATACAGAGTGAGTTCAAGGTCAACCCGAACGACTTAGTGAGACCCTGTCCCCGAATAAAAAGTGAAAAGGAAACTGGGGGTGTACCTAAGGGGTGGGCTTCTGGGATCCATTCCCAGTGCTGCGAAGAAGAGGAGGAGGAGGAGCAGGAGGAGGAGGAAGAGGAGGAGGAAGAAGAGGAGAAGGAGGGAGAGGAAAAGAAGAAAATGTCTACAGAATTAAGAAAAGCAAACAAAACACACACTGCCACCATTGGAGGATAACGTTGTGAGAGTGTGATGTTTGGTAATCTTTATTCCAGCCCTTTTCCTTAAAGCTGTAGCTATATATACACAGAAGAACCCATTGCATATTTCCCTAATTTGCTTAATCTTTGACCCCCCCTTTCTTTCTGTGGATGTCCATGTATGTCCTTAGCCAGCCTCTCGTGGCCGAGCCAGGACTCCACTGCTACTCTAAACAGCACTGCAATGGACTCTGGCTTTTAATAAGAATGGTGTAGAACATGGTAGACATCTGCACCTGTCCTGAAGGATGCCTTGCTGACCGTGTCTGCAGCTAGTTGTCTGTCGTTACTGCCAGGGCAGCTTTGCAAAGCTCAGAATGAATGAAGTTCAGATGGGGACAGGGACCAGAGCTGCCCAGCAGTATGGTTGGTCACTCTGCCGTGTGGAAGTGGAGCCTGTCTCCCGCCCAAATTCAAAGCCCTTTATCTCTTTGGTCCTCTTGATTGAAGGGAACCATTTTTTCCTGGCCTTTGGACTTAGTCTCTTCTGTTCCCTCCTACCTGGGTACTATTTCCATTTATTTCTCTTATGTTCAGGATAGTTTTAGTTGTCAACTTGATTCACCCGGGAGCCTCGGCTGGGGACTCATCTCCATTGGACTGGCCTGTGGCCATGTCTGTGGGGGCATTTTCTTGATTGTTATGTGATGTGGGAAAGCCCAGCCAGTGTGGTGGGTGCCAGCCCTGGGCAGGTGGTCCTGTATTATATAAGAAAGCAGGCTGAGCATGGGCCAGGGAAGCAAGCCAGTAAGCAGTGTTCCTCCGTGGTCTGTGCTCCAGGTTCCTGCCCTGAGCTCCTGCCTTGGCTTCCCTTGATGGCCTGTGCTTATAAGCAAAACAAAACAAAACTCCAAAACCAAAAAACCAAAAAACAAGAAAAACCCCAAAACAAACAAAAACAGCAAACCTTTTCCTCCCCAAGTTGGTTTTGTCACAGCAGTGGAAAAGGACGTTAGAGCACCTTGCCATTCCCGTTTCATGGAATTAGGGGAGAAACAAAAACTCTTTCAAGATCTTGAAGTTAGAAACCCATCACCTCACTTGGCTGGTTTGGCCCCACAATCTTCAGAGACACTAATCTCACAATCAGTTTTCCAGACTGTGCCCCAAAGCCCGGTGAGTGCCTCTCACTACACTGCTCACATCCGTCAGCTCTGAGACCTGTGGTTGGGTGGGGGCACACATTTGGTAACTCCATAGCCATTTGTCTTTGGGAAAATGAGGATATACACCAAGGCTGGCCTCACTTGGGGACACGACCCCCATAAAGCCACTGTACAAGAAAGCCAACCTCGATGTTAGCCAGGGTGTAGAATGAGGAAAGCAAAGGCAGAGCGAGGCATACTGGGCACTCTGGCTCTGGTTTATGGGTTTTTTTTTTATGTTTTGACATTTTAAGTTTAGAGAACATTGCTGGGTTTTATAAAAGAGTTTCACTCTAAAGGGCAGACCATATAAAAATGTCCTAAGGAGTTTTTATGGGCAGAGGCTAATGCACAGGGCTCTTTATCTTATTCTTGCCCCAGAATCCTCTGGAATAGGACCCTCAGATTTGCGACAGTAAATTGATTCCACTGCGAGACTCACATAAGCACACAGCAGGTCACAGCAGGTCTCTTTCTGTGCATTGGTAATTTTTAAGATTATAGCATTTGGGGCGTACGTGTGTGTGTGTGTGTGTGTGTGTGTGTGTATGTGTGCGCTTGTGGAGTGGAAGCCAGAGGTCAGCCTTGGTTGGTGTTCTTTGGGTGCTGTCCACCTCACTATTTTGAGACAGGTTCTCTCACTGGCCTGGAGCTCACCAAGTAGGTTAGGCTGGCTGCTCAGGGAACCCAGGAATCTCCCTGTCTTCACCTCCCCAGTACTGGGATTATAAGTACATACCATTGATCCTGGATTTTAAAAATATTTTATTTTTACTTTTTATGTGTATGAGTGTATTGCCTGCATGTATGTGTCACGCAATACCATGGAGGCCAGAAAAGGGCATAAAATCCCCCTGTAACTGGAGTTAGAGATTTTTTTTTTGTTACCATGTGGGTGCCGGGAACTGAACCTGAGCCCTCTGCAAGAGTTGCCAGAGCTCTTGACCATGGAGCCATCTCTCTAGCCCTGTACGTTTTTTTTTTTTTTGGTTTTTTTGAGACAGGGTCTCCCTTTAGACCCAGCTGGCCTGGAGCTCGCTATATAGACCAGGCTGGCCTTGAACTCACAAAGATCCGCCTGCCTCTGCCTCCCGAGTGTTGGGAATGCCTGCCTTTTTAAAAGTGGGTTCTGTGTATCTGAACTAACTCATGTATTCATGCTACTTTAAATACAAAATAATTATTCCCCAAATAAGTAATCTTTCTGGAGGCTCCTGAGATAGATGTTCTACTTGGCCTGAGGACATATGGGGCAGGGCGCTGTAGTTGTTTGCAGAGTTGCAGGGTGCCTTGCATGTCATCAGCTGATGTATTAATTACTTTCTTCTTTTTTTTTTGGTCTTTTCGAGACAGGGTCTCCCTGTAGCCCCAGCTGTCCTGGAACTCAACATTGTAGACCAGGCTAGCCTTGAACTCACAAAGATCCGCCTGCTTCTGCCTCCCAAGTGCTAGGATTAAATTACTTTCTTCTTTGCTGTGACAAAATACCTGACAAAGCAGCTTAAGAAGAAAAGAGTTTAGGTTGGCTCACAGGGCGTTGAGGTCCTTTGTGGCAGGGAAGGCATGGCAGGGGAGCAGGAGGCAGCTGCTCACAGGGCTCAGTCAGGAAGCAGAGAGAGATGCTGTTGGTGCTCAGGTCACTTTCTCCTTCGTATGCAGTCTGGGCTCCCAGCCCATTGGATGGTACCACCCCCATTTAGGATAGATCTTCTCTTTCTTCTAAGGTACCACCCCATTTAGGATAGATCTTCCCTTTTTTCTAAGGTACCACCCCATTTAGGATAGATCTTCTCTTTCTTCTAAGGTACCACCCCATTTAGGATAGATCTTCCCTTTCTTCTAAGGTACCCCCCCATTTAGGATAGATCTTCCCTTTCTTCTAAGGTACCACCCCATTTAGGATAGATCTTCCCTTTCTTCTAAGGTACCACCCCATTTAGGATAGATCTTCCCTTTCTTCTAAGGTACCACCCCATTTAGGATAGATCTTCCCTTTCTTCTAAGGTACCACCCCCATTTAGGTTAGATCTTCCCTTTCTTCTAAGGTACCACCCCCATTTAGGATAGATCTTCTCTTTCTTCTAAGGTACCACCCTCATTTAAGATAGATCTTCCCTTTCTTCTAAACATTTCCCAAAACACCCTCACAGACAAACCCAGAGGTGTGTTTCCATGGTGATTCTAAATCCTGCCACTGTGACAATGAAGATTAACCATTACATCACATTTGTATAGAAGTTTCAGCACAAGTGTGACTTTGAGACTCTGGCAAGTTACATCACCTTCCTAGGCCCTCACTTTTCTCCTCTGTGAAGTGGACTATTTTTTCTCCTCTGTGAAGTGGGGCTATTTTGGCTGTTAGTGAATTACTAAGCATTGAGCACTTTGTGTGCAGTCTGATCCCTCAGTGGCTATTATTATGACCAAGTGGTGCTTAGACTGTGCCCGAGAATCACCAAGGATGGTGATTCTCAAGCTTTAACATTAATGGCACACCTGGACAGAGCTCCACCAAGTACATTCTGATTTAGTGGGTGAAGCATGGACCTGAGGGTCTGTATTCTTTGCGGGGCACCAAGCTACCAAGGTCAGGCCAAGGGGGACACCTTGAGGCCGAACAACCCTTGAGGACTGAGATTAAACCTGCCCTAGTCCAGACCCTGGGGTTGAAAGTGGGCCTCTAAGGGTTAGATGGGCCTCCCTGGTAGCTGGTGGCTGGAATGAGCTGGTGTTGGCTGGAGAGTATTAATTTCAGCACAGCAGGACGGGCTTATCAATCACTGATAACCTGTAAAGGAGAATGGCTTCTCGGGGCTTGCCTCTCCCCAGCCCCCTGGGGTCGTCTCTCTTCTTGTCTTTCTCCCAGGCTGGGCCAGTGGTTAAGAGCTGCCCCCTGGGTTTGCTTCCCAGTGCCATCATTTACCAGCTGGGTGAAGCCATAGTCTGCAGCGTGTGTCACACGAGAATTGAAGGGGACCACAAAGGTCAATCTGGGAGTGGGCAGCTCTCCACCAAGCCCTGACCTCTGTGGGCTGGATGTTGTCCAGCTTGTGGATGAGACTTCTACCATGCCCTGTATGTGCTGACAGCAGCGCTTTTTACTGACAGGACCTGTGGAGCCGTCAGCTACTGCTGGGGGTGGATAAGTGCACCCTGCTGCCCAGTCTCACACCACCAGCTCCTGTGGTCTGAGAGTCACTGGAAGGAGCTCAGTGACAACACTGGCTTTGGTCACTTTAGATCCATCATCAGCTAATTCAGCTGATGACCTTGAGCCTTGCACCTTGGCCCACATTATAGACAGAAGGGCCTGGACCCCCTGTCCCCATTAAGGCTTGGACACAGTGTCCCTTGAAAAGGTTCATGGGGGCTGGAGAGATGACTCGGAGGTTAAAAGCACTGGCTGCTCTTTACAGGTACTGGATTTGATTCCCAACATCCTCACAGCAGCTCATGACTGCCTATAATTCCAGGGGACCTAATGCCCTCTTCTGGCCTTCAGAGGCACCTGCACACATGTGGTACACATACATGCACTCAGGCACACACACACACATGGATAAAATAAACAAATCTTTGGGGAAAAATAAAGGAAAAAATTTTACATTTATTTTATTATTATTATTATATTATTATTTTATGCATATGAGCGTACTGTCTGCATGTAGTTTGGTGCACCCATGTCATGCAATGCTGCAAAGGTCAGAAAAGGGCATCAGATTCCCCTGGAACTGGAGTTAAAGATGGTTCTTAGCCGCCACATGGATGCTGGGAATCGAACCTGGGTCCTCTGCAAGAGCAGTTGCTGCTCTTAACTGCTGAGCCATCTCTCCAGCCCCAGGAAAAATTTTTTTAATTACCTTTTCTGTGGCCTGTGAGATTGGTCAAGATTGAAAAGACAGTGTTCCCTGTGGGTTGAAGGAGGAGGGGGAGAGGCAGGCCTGTAGGCAGGAGCTCGGGGGTTATGTAGTGATCCCAGCACTCAGGAGGCAGAGGCAGGTGGAACTCTGTGAGATCCAGCTTGATCTATGTAGTGAGTTCCAGGTCAGCTGGGGATACAGGGAGACTCTGTCTCAAAAAAACCCCAAAAAACAAAAACCCAAATCAAACAAGGCGCAAGGTGAAGACAAACACCTAAGGTCTGTGTGATCTCTACAGCACAGCATGGCCTGCTTGTGTCCACATTGACAGACAGACAGACAGACAGACAGAGATCTACACACAGACATACACAGAGACACAGAGATGCACACACAGAACACACATACACACAGATTCTTTTTGTCTTTTTAAGATGAGGTCTCTCTATAGCCTCAGCTGGCCTGGAACTCACTCTGTAGACCAGGCTGGCCTTGAACTCACAGAGATCCACCTGCCTCTGCCTCCCCAGTACTAGGATTAAAGGCATGCACCACCACGCCTAGCTTAAAGACGGTTCTTAGCCGACATGTGGGTGCTGGGAATCGAACTCAGGTCTTCTCAAGAGCAGTCGGAGCTCTTAACTGTTGAGCCAATGGTTCCATAGCCAGCCACCACCCCCACCCCCACCCCCACACACAGATTTTTAAATAAGAAATCGTGAGCTATGAGAACCAAGGTACACATGTGGCTTGTAACCCAGCCTCTCTGAACTTTGGAGTCCTCCTCTAAAGAAGGATGTGGCCTGGAGGTTTGTATTTGGAGCAAATTCAATGTCAGTCTAGGGGGAGGGGATGAGTCGATAGCTCTTGGTTGCTGCCCAGGATGCAGCTTGGGCAGACGTGCTGTGATACAGCACCACTTTTATATGTTGCTATGGAGAGTTGGTCCAGATACCTCGCTGGGTGGAACATATGTTAAAAAATAACACACATGGCATGAGCTTAGTTTTGCAAAGAAACAAACAAGACCATCTAAATCCATACATCAGAAAATGAGAGGAAATATTAAAGGCCGTTATCTTTGGGTGTTGCAGTTATGGGTTAGTCCTGGGAGAGCAATTACTTGGCTAGCACAGTTGGAATGTCTTCATTCGCAATGCTCAGGTGGAATAGGGTCTGTGAAGATAGGGGGTTTCATGGCCCCAAACAGTGGTATTGGGCTGAGCTTCAACCTAGATGTACTCCTGCTTAGACACATATGATCTGTGGGTCCCCAGCTGGTGGCGCTGTTGTGGGAGGTGGTGGGTCCTTGCTGGACCCAGGGATAAAATCTCAGTGCCCCCACAGTGAGCTAACCTCTGAGGCAGAAGGCAGAATCCAAAGTAATCACATGTGTTCCCACTCCTGGGATTTTTTTTTTTTTCTGAAAACAGTGACATTAGGACCTGAACAACCATTCATTCACTCACTCATCCATTCATTCATTCTTACATTCAATATGCTTGCATTCATTCATTCATTATGTGTGCTTGCATTCATTCAGACTTATCTCATTCAGCAAATACCTAGGGGACAGTGTGTGCTCAGCTCCGGTAAATGACCACGGCTCCTTTAAAGCTCCTCGGTCCCAGAGACCTGCAGCTCTCCTAAATCTTGATTTTAAATTTTATTACATTTAATTTATGTACTTTGTGTGCATGTATGTGTGTAGGTGCACACGTGTGGAGCACATGTGGAGGTCAGGGGACAGTTTTCAGAAGCTGGTCCCAGGGATAAATTCATCAGTGCCAGGCAAGAGGAAGCAAGTCTGTAACCAATAGACCGTCCTGCAGGGGTTTATCCTCGGCTTCAGCCTCCCTACCAGCCCACCAGTGGGCTTTGCATTCAGCTTTGTTCTTTCCCACATATGTAGCCCAGGCTGGTCCTCCTGCCTGCCTCAACCTCCCTGAGGTTGAGATGGGATTACAAGTGCCACGGTTGATTCTGATTATCAACATCACAGGATCTCCAATCTCCCAGGAGACAGGCTTCTGGGTGTGTCTGCTAGGAAGTTTCTAGATTGGGTTAATTGAGGCTGAATGACTCGGTTTAGCTATAGACAGCACATTCCCATGGGCTGGAGTTCCAGGTTGAATGAAAAGGAGAAAGCTCGCTAAACACCAGCATTCACCTCTCTCTGCTTCCTGACTTCGGATGTGACCTGAGGAGCTGCCTGTGCTCCTGCACCACACCTTCCCCTCCAAGATGGACGGCTCCTCTGAACTGTGAACCAGAACCAACCCCTCCTTCCAGAGGTTACTTTCGCTGGGAATTTTGTCATAGCAATGAGACAAGTACCCAAGGCAACAGGCACGTGCTGCTGTGCCTGGCTGTTTTTATCTATTCATAAGCTCTTAATCTCTTAGAAACATCTCCTGGCTTGTGATTTAGGGAGCCCTAGTACCCTACACAATGTCTAGAGAGTTTGCTAGGTTGCAAGTCTGTATTCCCAAGAGCAGAGTCCCTGGGAAATCAGTGTCTCTGGGCCTGCCTGACACTTTCTCCACTGTCGCTTACACTAAATGGTTTGTGTCTTTTGGGGTCATTTAAACTATGGTGTTCAGGTTTTGCCTCCAGGGGAGGGCGCTTTTGACGGGCTGGGTGGGATCTGCCCAGCTGCGGCCCGTGCTGAGCCTCATCGCCATCACTGCAAATCTAATTTTGCTGTTCCAAATCTTCACTAGGAATATTGAACTGGAAGAAGGAATTAAATTTGCTCAAGTTCAAATGTGGTTTGCTGTCATTCGAACCAAATGGGTTTGTCCCTTGAATCTCCATGGTCCCCTGCAGGCAATTAGGTGGCAGACCTTCCTGAAGAGAGAGAGAACATTTGCTTAAATGGAGACACAATCAGAATGGCTTGTTTGTTGGGTCCTTAGGCAAGTGTCACTGAAATCAAATCTTGAGCGGAGGTGAGAACATAGATTTCTGTTCTAGGACCTCGTCATTGGGTTTCCCTCGCTGTCACTCAACAAGGACAAATTGTACTGGGTGCCTTGTTACCTGGTTCTCCTTACCTGGCTCTTTAAAGAGTTGGCCTGCCCACTATTCTAACCTCAGAGAAGTTTCGCCACCTGTGTAAGATTATCTAGCAGGCAATCTGAGAAGCTGGAATTTGAACACAGACCCATTTGCACCTTCTGGACATCAGGGTATCTGGGAATACTACTGGGACATCGGGGTATCTGGGCATACTACTGGACACCAGGGTATCTGGGCATACTACTGGACATCAGGGTATCTGGGCATACTACTGGACATCAGGGTATCTGGGCATACTACTGGACATCAGGGTATCTGGGCATACTACTGGACATCAGGGTATCTGGGCATACTACTGGACATCAGGGTATCTGGGCATACTACTGGACATCAGGGTATCTGGGCATACTACTGGACATCAGGGTATCTGGGCATACTACTGGACATCAGGGTATCTGGGCATACTACTGGACATCAGGGTATCTGGGCATACTACTGGACATCAGGGTATCTGGGTAAACTACTGGACATCAGGGTATCTGGGCATACTACTGGACATCAGGGTATCTGGGCATACTACTGGACATCAGGGTATCTGGGCATACTACTGGACATCAGGGTATCTGGGCATACTACTGGACATCAGGGTATCTGGGCATACTACTGGACATCAGGGTATCTGGGCATACTACTGGACATCAGGGTATCTGGGCATACTACTGGACATCAGGGTATCTGGGCATACTACTGGACATCAGGGTATCTGGGCATACTACTGGACATCAGGGTATCTGGGCATACTACTGGACATCAGGGTATCTGGGCATACTACTGGACATCAGGGTATCTGGGCATACTACTGGACATCAGGGTATCTGGGCATACTACTGGACATCAGGGTATCTGGGCATACTACTGGACATCAGGGTATCTGGGCATACTACTGGACATCAGGGTATCTGGGCATACTACTGGACATCAGGGTATCTGGGTAAACTACTGGACATCAGGGTATCTGGGCATACTACTGGACATCAGGGTATCTGGGCATACTACTGGACATCAGGGTATCTGGGCATACTACTGGACATCAGGGTATCTGGGCATACTACTGGACATCAGGGTATCTGGGCATACTACTGGACATCAGGGTATCTGGGCATACTACTGGACATCAGGGTATCTGGGCATACTACTGGACATCAGGGTATCTGGGCATACTACTGGACATCAGGGTATCTGGGCATACTACTGGACATCAGGGTATCTGGGCATACTACTGGACATCAGGGTATCTGGGCATACTACTGGACATCAGGGTATCTGGGCATACTACTGGACATCAGGGTATCTGGGCATACTACTGGACATCAGGGTATCTGGGCATACTACTGGACATCAGGGTATCTGGGCATACTACTGGACATCAGGGTATCTGGGCATACTACTGGACATCAGGGTATCTGGGCATACTACTGGACATCAGGGTATCTGGGCATACTACTGGACATCAGGGTATCTGGGCATACTACTGGACATCAGGGTATCTGGGCATACTACTGGACACCAGGGTATCTGGGTAAACTACTGGACATCAGGGTATCTGGACATACTACTGGGACAGCGGGGTATACCCAGATACCCTGATGTCCAGTAGTATGCCCAGATACCCTGATGTCCAGTAGTATGCCCAGATACCCTTTCTTGAAGGACCGGGGAGCAAACATTTCTGCTCTGCTGGGCACACTCAGTCTGCTGCGACTCCTCTGTTCCTCAACTCCGCCATTACACCATAAGATGTAAAAAAAATGGGCCTGTCTTGTCTCAAAGAATGCATGTAGGAAAACTAGGATGGGGCAGAGTTTGCTCAGAGGTCAGAGTTCACTGACCAGCTGAGGCTGGACAGGAAGCAGCCAGGTTAGCAGCGGTGCCTTAGGAGGGCACTGCAGTACGCTTACCTATCTCCAAGCAAAGGAAAGGACCCGGCTGGAGAGATGGCTCAGTGGGTAAAGTGTCTGCTGTGAAAACATAAGGATGTGAGTTGGATCCCCAACACCCATGTCGAGAGAGATAGAGAGAGAGAGAGAGAGAGAGAGAGAGAGAGAGAACACGGTTCTACCCACTCTGGGGACTGCCAAGGGCCCACCTAACCTCTTGTCATAAATAACAGATGGAAGGCAGCTGGCTCCTCAGTGTTCCAAGTCAAGGCAGCTCCGGCAGGAGGAAATCTCATTAAAGAACAGGAGATCTATGCTAATCCAACTAACTGCCCTGCTCGGCCTGCAGTTAATTGAAGTCAACAGAGAGCTGTTGGAAAGTGCATTCTGTTAGCCGTTATCATCACTCTTCTCAAGTTTGTAGTTTTGTGGCTTCCGAAACCATCTGTCAGCAGCCAGGTGGGCACCTAATCCCATGTGCCTTTGGGGTGACTTTCCCCAATAGACCGAGACCGTATTGTCTATCACTGTGTGACTTTTTTATTGTTTTTATTTTATGTTATTTATTTATTTTATGTGTATGAATGTACTGTCTGCATGTAGGTCTGTGCACCGGTGTCATGCAATGCCGCGGAGGTCAGAAGAGGGCATCGGATTCCCCTGGAACTGGATTCCTCCTGGGATCGGAATTATGGATGGTTCTCAGCCGCCATATGGGTGCTGGGGATGGAACCCAGGTCCTCTGGAAGAGCGGTCGGCACTCTTAACTGCTAGGCCATCTCTCCAGCCCCACTGTGTGACTTTTGATCAAAAGTCTCAACAATCACATTTAGCTTGTTATCAAGAGAACCTTTTTTCATTCATTTCCTTTGCTTTGGCTGGCCTTGAACTTACTCTGTAGGGGAGACTGGCCTTGAACTTACTGTGTAGCAGAGGCTGGCCTTGAACTTACTCTGTGGTGGAGGCTGGCCTTGAACTTACTCTGTAGTGGAGGCTGGCCTTGAACTTGCTCTGTAGTGGAGGCTGGCCTTGAACTTACTCTGTAGTGGAGGCTGGCCTTGAACTTATTCTGTAGCAGAGGTCTTGAACTCCTGATTCTCTTGCATCTGCCTGTCTAGTGCCAGGATTCTAGGTGTGCACCATGCCTGCCTTTTGGTCTCTCTTTATCATTAAACTCTGAAAGCTGCTGAGCCTGACGACCTGAGTTCAGTCCCCTGACTAGTGCTGGTGAAGGAGAGAACTGACTCCACAGAGTTGTCCTTTGACCTCCACACCGATGCTGTGGTACAGACGTGCCACAGTCTTGCTTCTTCTTCCTCTTCAGCATCTACTTGTGTGAGTCAGAGTACTGTTGCTATGATAAAAGACTCGAACATAGCAGAAAGAAGGAAAGGTTTATTTTGGTGCATGTTATCAGAGATTTCAGCTTTACTTTACTTGGCTCATTGCTTTGGGTTTATGGGGGGATGGGGCACTAAGCACATGGTGGGCAAAGCTGCTCTCCTTATTGCAGGCAGAAAGCAGAGAGGAAGGGGTGCGATCCAATATCTCCTTCAAGGACACACCCCTGATGACCTACTTCCTTCCAAGGGGCCCCGCCTCCTGAGCTTCCCACCACCACCTCCCAGTATAGCCACCACTTTGTGACCAAGACTTCAGCCTATGAACATGAAGATCTCAGCCATGACATTGCTTCAAAATACCATTTTGTTTTAGAACTAGACAAATCCAGACTGAAATTCCAATTCAGTAATTTACTTATATCTGTTGCATGGATAACTTGAGGGAGAACTCATTCAAACTCTCAGAGTTTGGGGTTCCTCACTAAGTAGGGTGATGGAGCCTGAGACCTCCCCACACCTGTAGCAAGATGACACAGATGTTCAAAGAGCACATCACTGTGCTTAGAGAACAGGTTATAAGCATCATTTCATAAAGTCACCACCAAGACCTTGTGAGTGTAGGATTCTTATAATTTGTGTGTGTGTGTGTGTGTGTGTGTGTGAGTGTGTGTGTGTACTGTATATAGCTGTATGAGGATATGATGGAAGCCAGCGGTCAGCATCCTGTGTCTTCCTCAGTCGCTCTCACCTCATTTTTTGACAGTGTCTCAGTGGCCTGGAGCTCACCAAGCAGGCTAGGCTGGCTTGGGGCCCTTGGGATCCCCTGTTTTTGACTCCTTGGAGCTGGGATTACAGATTGCTACCTTGCGGAGCTTTTTATTTATTTTTTATTTATTTATTTTTTTTGGGGGGAGGATTCATGTTTTATTTTATTTTTATTTTTTTTTAAATTAGTTTTTTATTGATGCTTTGTGCATTTCATACATTTTTTCCAATTCAGTTCAGGCTTATTTCCCTTTCCCTCCCCCCCACCCCCACCCCATCCCAGATCATGCATTCTGCCATAACTGTCCTGCATCTTTCTCTCAGTTTTTTTTTTTTCATTTTTAGCTATAAGTGATAATCCATGAGTACAAAGCATCCTTCATGCAAAACCTATCTGCAGGCTGTTGTGCCCAAACACCTCCAGCCCCACCATCCATGGGGGGTGACAGGTTGTTTGTTCAGTCAGGTTGATCAAATGAGGTCCAGACTACATTGGCTGTAGTTTCATCCTTCACCCCAATCGCAGCCCTTACATTCTACCACGCCCCCTCTCTCCGCAGGTTGTTCCCTAGGCTTAGAAAAGGGCACAGGTGGATGACGAGGTAAAACAGTCCACTCTCTCTGGAGCTGTTGACTTGGACTCTGGTCAATTCTGGCTGTTTCCTTTCATGGGCTGACAGTTTGTCCAGGAATTATAACCTTTGATCCTGGCCTGGCGTGTTATGGGTCTCCCCCTTTGCGGAGCTTTTTATATGGGTGCTGAAGAGCCGAGCTCAGGTCCCCATACTGCGAACACTTTATGGATTGAGCCATCTCTCTAATCTCTTATTATCCCCATTCTAAAGATGGAGAAACTACTCTCTGGGCCTAGGGCAGGAACCAGCTGCTTGTCCACCTCACAGGACCCTCATAAGGGTACCTACCTCTCACCATTCACCAAAGAAACTTATTTTTGCAACAGACAGTGACTATTACAGAATTCCAGAACTGGTCAAATGGAGAGATTATGTGACTGTGAGGTGCCCATCCCTAAGGGACACATCCACAATGAACCTCTACACCCAAGGCTCAGGGAACATGGCAGAAGGTGGGGGCAGGATTAAGAAGTGCCAGAGGGACAAGACACCTGCTGCCAGTTAATGTGTTCTAGACATGATAGGGAAGCCATATCACTGACATCCCCACAGTATAGTAGTCTCATGAGATCTGCATAATGACAAAACCGGTTGACATGTCAAGCTGGATGGGGAAAATGTCACAGGTCCCACCTCAAGACGCTAGAGCTGCAGGTGATCAGTGGGTGCTGAGAGAGGGAGGGTTAGTTTTCTCCAGGGACGAGCTCCCCGACAGGAAATAGGACCCCGAGTGAATGGCCTGGACACAGGTGCACATGAACCCCACTAAATACACATATGTGGATTTATAAATATACTTATGTATGTTTTAAAAACAACAACATATGTCTTAAATGCATATCTGTGGATTAAAACTACCTATGTATCTTGTTGGACAATATAAATTTTTTTTTTTTTTTCTCAAAGAAGAGGACAAGAAATCGAGAGGGAGCTGGGGTACATGGGAGAAGCTGGTGGGGGACTAGGAGGGGTGGAAATAATGAGAAGACAATACTCATGTATGAAACTCTTCAAATTTAAAAATTAAGTGTTAAACTCATACAGTAAATGAATGTCAAAGCCAGGACCTAAGACACTGTCACAGGAAGAGTCGGGCATTTTAAGTACAGGTGGGGCACAGAGCTTGGTAGGCTCTCATGTGTCGCTTACTGAGTGAAATGGGAGTCACGGATCCTCCTGTAGTGACTACATCTCTTCCGTGTGGGAAGCTTTTGTCTCATCAACCAATTTTTGACCTCTTTATCTCTGTCTCCCTCTCTTGCTCTATCTCTATTCTATTTGTTTCCATGTGGTTGGCATAGCGAGGATGGATCTTGGGGTGTCTTACACTTGGGGGGGGTGACCCTGAAATGTAATTATATTGCTAAACTGACACATGCTGTTAGAGCTCACTGAGAAGTTGGCCCTGGAACCAGCCATTGCCGATCCAAGAATGTTTATGCCAAGTGTCCCCCAGTATCGCCTGTACTTGGTCAGGTTGACCCTAGCTGTTACAGGGAGAGGGAAAACCACACAGCTAAGAGCCTTAAAGGCATTGTGTCCTTGAGAACAGCCAGAAGGCAGGCCTTTTCCAATTGGGTTATTGTTTATCCCATAATATAAAAACGCTTCACAGGGCTGGAGAAAATGACTCAGCAGTTAAAGCACCTGGCTGCCTTGTCAGAGAGACTGGATTTAGTTTCCAGCACCCAATGGGTGCAACAACCATCTGTTAACCTCCAAGTTCCAGGGGATCTACGCCCTCTTCTGTGGCCTCTGCGACCACGATGCAGGACATGGGTGCTTACACACAAGCAAAACTCATACAAAAAAAACATAAATAAAAATAAATGCCAAAGAATAAGGTCACAATAATTGACAAATGGACCCTCATTAATACTCAAAAGCTTCTGTACATCAAAAAAAAAATCAAGGAAGTGAAGAGAAATCCCACAGAGTGGGTAAGAAACCTTCACTCAGAAAACATCTGACAAAGCATTGAATTTTCCAGAGATATATAAACTACTCAAAAAACAAAGAAGAAAAGAATAACAAATGACCACTCAAAAGTGGAGAAGGAAGCGCTAGAACAGAGACTTCACAGAAGTGAGAGAATTAGAGATGCCTGAGAAACCATCTTAAGAAGTGTTCAACATCACTAATCATTAAAGAAATTGAATATCAAATACACCCACTTTAATGATAGTCATCTACTCCAATAACGACTGGGCTAGGATCAACAAAAACAAAATATACCAAAGTAGCTGGCCAGATGGTGTGGTGAAAGGGAACATACATCCACGCTGTAAGGATACTAAAATACAGTACAGCACTATGGAAAGTAGTGTGGTGAACCCTTGGAAGCTTGGAAGAACTTGCCACCTGACCCAGCCAAGCCATACCACTCCTGGGACTGTACCCTCGAGACTCACCCACCGCAGAGATACATGCACAGCCATGTTTATTGCCAGCTCTCTTCAAAAGCAAGGAGCTGGAACCAACCCAAGTTGCCCCTCAACTGATGAGTGGATAGAGAAGAAGTAGGTACATCTACACAATGGAGTTTTATGTAGCATAAGAAAGATGACCTCATGAACTTTCAGGTAAATGGCGGAGCTAGAGATATCATGCTGGTGAAGCTAAAACAGTCCCAGAGAAACAAATGATGAATGGATCCCTCATCTGTGGATGCTAGCACCAATTACCTAACTGTATGGCAAACTCATCAATGTGATCTGAAAACAACTGTGCCTTTATTATGTAGAATCCCTTAAAAAATAAACAAATAAGGAAAAAAAAATTAAAAAAAATCTTAAATAAGTCTTTTAAAAATAAAATAAAGAGCTCATCCCTGGAGAGAACACTGTGTTCTGCTTGGAAGTCTGGACTGGGAACTCCAGCCTGGCTGTTTCAAGGATGATTATAAGCATTCGTTTCCGTGAGGTTCTCTGTTATTTGTTCTTTTACTTAGATATCCTACCTGAGGGGACACTCTCTTCTGCCTTGGCCTCTCGATCCTGAAGCCCAGCTGGCTGGCTCAGTGGCCTTCCCAGTGCACCTCTGCTGGATGTTTGTAAGTCTCCCCCATTATGACGTCACTTGTTGGCTTTTTGAGCCAAAGCTCTTCTAGTATCTGCTGGATGATGTTGAGTTCCGGATGCTTTCTGTCTATCCACTACTCGTTATTCCTTTACTTTCCATTGCTGTCTGCTGACTAAATTCACTCACTCAAAACTGAGTTCCCAGTTGTTACAGATCATTCTCTGGACCTCACAGAACAGCTCCTGAAGCTTAGGAACCCCTGTAGGGTCAAATGGAAGGAAGACCGAGCATAGTGAAGGAGACTTTATGGGACAAGCAAAGGTGTTCTTAAAGCTTCTTTTAAATTAAAAAATATTTTTATGTTATGCATATGAGTGTTTTGCCTGCATGGATGTAAGACCAAGCATGTGATCCCTGTGCAGGTCAGAAGAGGGCATCAGATCTCCTGGAACTGGAATTACAGATGGTTGTTAGCCACCATGTGGGTGCTGGGAACTGAACCTGGGTCCTCTGCAAGAGCATCCAGTGCTCTTAACTGCTGAACCATCTCTCCAGGTCCTAGCAAAGGTGTCCTTGAGGGCTCTGTGGCTTATCCATCAGGACACATCCAGCTACCAGTCAGAGTGTAAGGGACTGACTGTGTACTGGCGATAAAAAGAACAGTCTGGAGGTGGCTTTCCCAGGGCTGGTTGGTGGCCATCGTGTCCAAGGACTGAGACTAGCAGCTTCTCTGCCCTCCCCTCCCCAGTCTGTTGACTTTCATCCCCAGGCTCCTCCCCTCGGACTGTGCAGCTGTTCTTCTGGATTGAGACCTTCCCTCCCGTAGCCTCCTTAAGACTCAGGAAGGAAATGAAACAGACTCAGGAAGCCCAGACACTCAGTGAGGCAACCGCCCTTCAGTCCCCATGCTTCTAGAAATAGTTCCTCACTCATGCACCTGTAACTTCTCATCAATGGGCCTGAAAGGAACCAGAGGAAACACATTGGTCCATCAAGCTAGACCTGGGTAGAATCATTTCTTTGTCCGCTGGTGCCCTCTCTAGGGAGAAGGGGCATTTGTTCACATTTCCCAGGAAAAATCAGATCATACACTTGGTGGCCAAACAAGGATTGACAAACAAGGTGAGTTGGGGCGGAGCCATTGCCCCCACCCTGTGGTAGGACGGAAGACACACTTTGAAGCTGAATGACGTAAGGAGGGAGCATCTGTTGGGGCAAACCTCCATAGTTACCTTCCCCATGTGCTGTGTCTCCTTACTGTAGTGGCAGTCACGTGCTCCTTCTGACAGGTTATAGGACACACCACCAAGGCTGAGCTGTCTGAGAGTGGAAAGGACTTGGGGAGAGTCCCACAGTGGTCATCTTCCTCTATGTGGTATGGGGTATCAGGATGCTTCCCTGATCCAAGTTCTATAACTTGGATAGAGGGGCGCCCCCCACCCTACCAAATGGCTGATGTCCTAGAGAATATATTGCAATACTGGAAAGTACCCGGGGCTGGAGAATTGGCCTAGCGGTTAAGAGCATCAACTGCTCTTGCAGAGGACCCGGGTTCGATCCCCAGCACCCACATGGTGGCTGAGAACCATCTTTAACTCCAGTTCCAGGGGAATCCGACGCCCTCTTCTGACCTCCATGGCTTTGCATGACAGGGGTGCACCAACCTACATGCAGACAGTACACTCAAACACATAAAAAAGATACTGGAAAGTACCACATACGGGGTGAGAGCACATCCAGGCTGCAGTGGTGGCCAAGTGGCATTTGCTGTGTGGGATAAAGCCGTGCCCCTGAGGCTCAGCTGTCTGTCTAGAAAAGGCTGTCTGCCTAAGGGGGAATTACAGTAGGAAGAGGCATGCAGGTGTTGCCTCTGGAGGATAAATGTCAGCTTGGAAAGCCCCAAGCCAGGCTGAGAAAGCCGCAGACCCACGCTAAGAAATCCCTGAACTGTAATCCCAGCATGTATTGTTCCAAACTCTCAAACCATAAAAAATTACAACTGTAGAAAAATACTGTTTCCTCTCTCAAGCCCCTGAAACCCCTGACTGACTGGGCCTCAGTGTGCAGTTTCCATCCTTGGAGAAACCATTGCCCCTTTATTGTTCTAAGAGAGAGCAATCTGCTCCTGTTGAGGTCGGTCTCATCTTTCATTTTCTCATCACCCAGGTCAATCCCCAGCTAACATCTCCCACACTAGCTTCTGACTTGGCAGGAAAAGGGGAAAAAAGAGGTTGAGATGGAGGTGTTCAAGCGCCATTTCTTTTTCATATTTTATTATTTTATTTTATTTTATATATTTTTTTTGGTCTTTTTGAGACAGGGTTTCCCTGTAGTCCCAGCTGTCCCGAACACTTATATAGACCAGGCTGGCCTTGAACTCACAGAAATCTGCCTGTCTCTGCCTTCCAAGTGCTAGGATTAAAGGCGTGTGCCACCATGCCTGGCTTATTATTTTTATTTTATGTGTTATGAGTGTATTGTCTGCATGTGTGTAAATGCAACTGTGTCATGCAGTGCCCTTGGAGGTCAGAAGGTGGCGTGGGATCCCCTGGAACCGGAGTTACAGATAGTTGTTAGCCACCATGTAGGTGCTGGGATTGAACCTGGGTTCTCTGCAAGAGCAGCCAGTGCCCTTAGCCACTGAGCCAACTCTTCAGCCCCACTTGCCATTTCTTATAGCTGGTGGGGCATATTACAGATTAGCTCTGTGATAAAGAGCCCTTTCTGGGAGCAAAAAATTTGGAATGGTGGGGGCCAGCAGGTTCAGATTCAACAGTGAGGAGGGAGAGAAAGAGACGTGATAGAAGAGGCCCCTCAGGGGGGCTGGCCTAGCGGTTAAGAGTGCTGACTGCTCTTGTAGAGGACCTGGGTTCGATTCCCAGCACCCACATGGCGGCCGAGAACCCTCTTTAACTCCAGTTCCAGGGGAATCCGACACCCTCTTCTGACCTCCGCAGCATTGCATGACATGGGTGCACAAACCTACATGCAGACAATACATTCATACACATAAAAAATAATAAATAAAATTAAGAAAAAAAAAGAAGAGGCCCCTCAGATCTGACTTTAATACACAGCGATGGGGAGCCTAGTAAAAGAAACTGCTAATTGGGGAAGACTTTTAAATAAATAATGAAAGAGCACTCCGGAGCCTGGCTCATGAGGACACAGGATGGATGGATGAAGTCTGAATGCCATGGAGGTAATATAACTGCCTATCTGACATCCAGATGAAGGCTGCATAATCTGAGACAATATGAGGGACACCATCCTCAATGGACTGGCTCATCTGAGCAGTTAGGGACACCTGATTATCCCTATCTGAGGTCTTCATGATTATCTGGACCTGGAAGACAATAGAGGAAGGACAGGTGTTATTGAGGATGTGGGCTGGGCCTGACACACAGCAGTGCTCTGTGCTTGGGTTATCAGCCAGACAGGACTGTGTTCACAGGAGTGTTAAGAGAGGTTGAGGGGCTGGAGAGATGGCTCAGCGGTTAAGAGCTCCCGACTGCTCTTGCAGAGGACTGGGGTTCGATTCCCAGCACCCACATGGCGGCTAAGAACCCTCTTTAACTCCAGTTCCAGGGGAATCTGACGCCCTCTTCTGACCTCTGAGGCATTGCACGACACAGGTGCGCCAACCTACATGCAGACAGTACATTTATACACATAAAAAAAAAAGTTGATAAAGAGAGGTTGAGCCGGGCGTGGTGGTGCACGCCCTTAATCCTAGCACTCGGGATGCAGAGGCAGGTGGATCTTTGTGAGTTCAAGGCCAGCCTGATCTACAGAAGGAGTTCCAGGACAGCTGGGGCTACAGGGAGACTCTGTCTCGAAAAGACACCCCCCCCCAAAAAAAAGAGAGTGGTTAAGGTTCAGTGGGAGCCTTACCTGGCGTTAGTGGCTTGCTGAGTCCCAAGGTGGACATGATCTTTAGAGGGGAACTGATAGAACTGAGTGACTTTGATGGACATCTAAACTGATTCACAAGGCGCTAAAGCCCTCAGGGGGGAGATGGAGAAAAAGGACAGCGGCAGCAATGGGCCTGCCTGAGTCAGTTCAAGGCAAATTTGACGTGATTGGTATTGAGCCCCAGTTTCTAATGAAAAAGGTGACAGGAAGCCATATGCTGTGCCTGTGAGCTTCTGGAAGACTCTAAAACCCAAGGGACAGTTCACTGAAGGGGTAAAAGACAGAGTGGGACAGGTGAAAAGAAATCAAGCTTGTCCTAGGGGTGGCAGTTGTCCCTCTACTCCCAGTATGCTATGGAAGAGAATGGACCAGGGAGAAGACTGTGCAGCAAGCCAAGTGTGACTGATGGAGAGTTGGGGGCACAAGCCTGGAGCCTGTCAGACCCCAGCAGCCAGTTCCAGCTGCAGGGTTATCTCCAGGGAGGCCATTGAAGACGACTCCTCCTCCTCCTCCTCCTCCTCCTCCTCCTCCTCCTCCTCCTCCTCCTCCTTTCCTCCGTCCATCATCAATGTGCCATTTTTGAAACCCACATGCTTCCTGCTTCCCCCAAGTCACCCTATACTGTTTGTTTTTATGGTTAACTTGACACACATCTAGAGTCACCTGGGAAAAGGAACCCTCAACTGAAGAATTTCCCATATCAGATCGGCCTGCGGCCATGCTGTGAAGCATTTTCTTGTCTTTTTGATTGTGAGCCCGAGCCTTTAACAGCCGTACTGTCTCTGCAGCCCTGTGAGGTATTTTCTTAATTGCTACCAGGAGGTGGGCCTAGCTTACTGCGGGCAGCATGGTTCTGGGGCAGATGGGCCTGGGCTGTGTAAGAAAGCTGGCATTACCTTCTGCTGGCATGCAGTATTAAAGGCCATGCCAGAGGGAGCTGGTCCCTTTTTCCCTACAGCTTGCCTCTCTCTCACTGGTGAGTTTGTCTTGCTGCTGTGATCAACCCTACAGATCCCAGCATGTACTGAGACCAGCAGATCTCCTGGAATCCATCGGGCCTTCGGCACCAGATTGGGACTACTGAGACATCCAGCCTTGCAGACTGAGCAGTTCCTTGGATTCTCAGCCTCTCCAGTGTGGCGCGGCTACTGTTGGACTCCTTGGACTCTGTCACGTGAGCAAATCAATAAATTGTATATAGCTATATATTTGTCCTGTTGCTTCTGTTTCTTTAGAGAACCCTGACTAATACAGCGCCCCTCCCACCAGACAGTCCCTCTCTAATCCTACCTCTCTCTGGACCCAGGTTACCACAGAATGCCCTCTGTCTCGTCTAGAAACAGAATCATGCAGTGTGTGATCTTATGTGGCCCTATGCTTTCACTTGACGTACTGTTTTCAACGGTCATTCATAGTGTGTGCCAAGATGTCATTCTTTTTCAAGGCTGAATAATGTTCTATTATATGGACATACCACATTTGTTCCACCAGTGAGAAGGCTGGAGGAAAACTTGGGTGTTATCCTCAAAACATTGTCCTCCTCCTTTGACACAGTTTCTCATTGTCCTGGAGCTCACCAATTAGACCAGGCTGGCTGGCCAGCAAGTCCCAGAGATTCTCCTGCCTCTGCTTCTCCAGTCGTGGGATTACAGGCTCCAACAAACTCTGCCGCTTCTGAGTGAGTGCTGGGGACTGAACTCTGGTGCTTAAGTTTGAAACAGGAAGCCCCTTATCCATTGAGCCATCTCCCCGCCCCCTACAGTCAAGAAGCTCTAACAAATCAGCCTTGTAGAGTTTTTAGTACAGCGTGGCTTTGGGGGGTGGGATGGGGTCTTGATCTCTCATTGTTTATTAAACAACAGTAGTACTAGGCAAAGTGGAGAAGGTAGTGCTGCCATTTAGAGATAGATGGATAGAGAGATGGATAGATGATAGACAGATAGACAGATAGATGGATAGATAGATAGATAGATAGATAGATAGATAGATAGATAGATAGATAGACAGATAGATAGCTGGCTGGCTGCAGCCCTTCTGGGCCCTGGCCTCTGCACACATTCTCTTCCGAGGGCTTTGTTCTCAAGGTCTTGTTCAGTGACTGGAAAATACGCTTATCCCAACAAGTGTTTACTGAAAGTGTCAGGGGAGGCAGGGGAGGTGGTGAGTGGCGCTAGGGTCACCCTGTTAGGATTCCGGGTTGAGACAGCGAAGTGATAAAGAAATAGAAATTGGGGGCTGGAGATATGGTTCAGCAGTGAAGAGCTCTGACTGCTCTTGCAGAGGACCCAGGTTCAATTCCCAGCACCCACATGGTGGCTAAGAACCATCTTTAAGCCGGCCATGGTAGCACATGCCTTTAATCTAGCACTTGGGAGGCAGAGGCAGGTGGATCTTTGCATTCAAGGCCAGCCTGGTCTACAGAGTGAGTTCCAGGTCAGTTGGGGCTATAGGGAGAACCTATCTCAAAAAGACCAAAATAAAATAAAATAAAGAAGTAGAAATTGACCTCAACAGATGCAGAGGGCTTTATGAGCTATGAGGGCCAGTAACCATCCCAAGGGAATGGAGGTTGTTGGTTAGGGTTGGGGGAGGTCTAGGCTTTCTAGGTGGGCCCAGAAAATCCCAGAAGGGGAATTCCAGAATTTCAGAATCTCAGAAGGTGGGGTGTGCCTCCTTGGGTGGTTTCATGTTCCTTCCTGGAATCTGGGGAGGACAGAGGCGAGTTCTGATAGGGGAACCGGGAACCAGGTATCTTCTGCAAGGTGGTTGGGAAGGAGCCAGCTGTCTTCTGTAAGGGCCATGTGTTTTCTGGAATAGATGCATCTCCTTCCTGGAGTGGAGAAGCAAGCTGGGGGGACGGTCAGGTCCTTCAACCGCTATCACCCAAGGCAGGAGTGGAACAGATACCAGGGTGCTCAGGCAAATACCCAGCATGGCTCTCAACCAGTTCCTTTGGATCACAGAGCCTTAGGTGGAAGCTGAGGGGAGCTGAGAGCTGGAGCAGGAGTTGGGGGAGGGGAGTTGGGCCTGGAGATCTCTGAACAGCCAGTGCAGGGAAGGAGGTGTAAGCCGGGAGGTAGAGGCAGCCATGCCCAGCTCCCTGCATCCCACCTTGTCTTCTCCTGGTTCTGAAGTCTCCTGCATCCCACCAGGGGTCCAGCATTGGGAGGGAGGGCTCTGCCTCCCCAGTGCTAAGATTATAGGTGGGTGCCAACAAGCCTGGCCAAAACTGTTCCTTTAAGAGAGCTCTAGAGGGGCTGGAGAGATGGCCTAGCGGTTAAGAGCGCCGACCGCTCTTACAGAGGACCCGGGTTCGATCCCCAGCACCCACATGGTGGCCGAGAACTGTCTGAAACTCCAGTTCCAGGAGAACTCCAGTTCCAGGGGAATCTGACACCCTCTTCTGACCTCCGCGGCATTGCACGACACGGGTGCACAAACTTGCATGCAGACAGTACATTCATACNGACATGGGTGCCACCAACCTACATGCAGACGAGTACACTCATACACATAAAAAAAGATACGGGAAAGTACCACATACGGGGTGAGAGCACATCCAGGCTGCAGTGGTGGCCAAGTGGCATTTGCCTTCGTCGCTTGGGACTACAGCACAGCTCCGCCCCTGAGGCTCACTGCCGCTGTCTGTCTAGAAAAGGTCTGTTGCCGTTAAGGGGGAATTACTCCAGTAGGAATGAGCATGCAGGTGTTGCGCCTCTGGCGTCGGCATAAAATGTCCGAGCCATACTCGGGACAACGCCTCCAAGCCAGCGCTGAGAAATGAGCGCAGACCCACGCTAAGATAAATGTCCTGAACTGTAACTCCCAGCAATGTTATTGTTCCAACCCACCCCTCTCAAACCCATAAAAAAATTAAACTGGTAGAAAAATACTGTTTCCTCTCTCAAGCCCCTGAAACCCCTGACTGACTGGGCCTCAGTGTGCAGTTTCCATCCTTGGAGAAACCATTGCCCCTTTATCCTGTTCTTAATAGACGAGAGCAATCCTGCTCCTGTGAGGTCGAGTCTCATCTTTCATGTTCATCACCCAGGCAATCCCCTAGCTAACATCTCCCACACTAGCTTCTGACTTGGCAGGAAAAGGGGAAAAAAGAGGTTGAGATGGAGGTGTTCAAGCGCCATTTCGCTTTTTCATATATTTATTATTTTTATTTTATCTTATATATTTCTTTTTGGTCTTTTTTTTGAGAACAGTTTCCCTGTAGTCCCAGCTGCTCCCGAACACCCCTTATATAGACCAGGGCTGCTTGAAACTCACAGATAATCCTGCCTGTCCTCTCCTTCCAGTCGCTAGGACTTACAAGCGGGCCACTGGCTTATTATTATTTATTTATGTTTTTTTTTTTTTTTTTTTTTTTTTTTTTGCCTGCATGTAAATGCAACGTGTCATGCAGTGCCCTTTGGAGGTCAGAAGGTGGCGGGGATCCCCTGAACTGGAGTTACAGATTAGTTGTTAGCCACCCATGGGTAGGTCGCTGGGGATTGAATCCTGGGTCCTCTGCAAGAGCAGCCGAGTGCCCTTAGCCACTGAGCCAACTCTTCTAGCCCACTTGCCATCTTATAGCTGCGTGGGCATATTTACAGATTAGCTCTGTGATAAAGAGCCCTTTCTGGGAGCAAAAAATTTGGAATGGTGGGGGCCAGCAGGTTCAGATTCAACAGTGAGGAGGGAGAGAAAGAGACGTGATAGAAGAGGCCCCTCAGGGGGGCTGGCCTAGCGGTTAAGAGACTCGCTGACTGCTCTTTTAGAGGACCTGGCTTCGATTCCAGCACCCATACTATGGCGGGCTGAGAACCGTCTTCACTCCAGTTTCCAGGGGAATCGACACCCTCTTCTGAGCCTCCGCAGCACTTGCATGACATGGGGTGCACCAACCTACAAACAAAACAGTACACTCATACACAAAAAAAAATCAATTAAATCGCAAAAAGTGAAAACAAAAGAAGAGGCCCCTCAGAATCTGCACCTTTAATACACAGCGACTGGGGAGCCTAGCTAAAAGAAATCTGGCTAATTGGGGCAAGGAGCTTTTAAATAAATTTAATCGAACAATGAGCACTCCGGTAGCCTGCTCATGAGGCTACACAGGATGGATGGATGAAGTCTGAATGCCATGGAGGTAATATAACTGCCTATCTGACATCCAGATGAAGGCTGCATAATCTGAGACAATATGAGGGACACCATCCTCAATGGACTGGCTCATCTGAGCAGTTAGGGACACCTGATTATCCCTATCTGAGGTCTTCATGATTATCTTTGGCCGAGAAGAACAAATAGAGGAAGGGACAGGTGTTATTGGCAGGAGTGCGTGCCTGGGCCTGAACCACAACCAGGCCATTTTGCTTCTGTGCTTGTCGTTATCCAGCCAGACAGGACTGTGTCACAGGAGTTTAAGAGGAGGTTGAGCGGCGCTGGGAGAGATGGCTCAGCGCGTCTAACGAGCTCCCGACGCTCTGCAGAGGACTGGGTTCGATTCCCGAGCACCCACATGGGGCTCAAGAACCCTCTTTAACTCCAGTTCCAGGGGAATCTTGACGCCCTCTTCTGACACTTCTGAGGCAATTGCACGACACAGGTGCGCCAACCTACATCTGGCAGACAGTAACATTGTATACACATAAAAAAAAAAAAGTTGCATAAACAGATGGTTTGAGTCCCGGGCGTGGTGGTGCACGCCTTTAATCCTAGCACCGTGAGGCAGAGGCAGGGGGAATCTTTTGTGAGTTCAAGGCCAGCCTGAATCTACAGACAGGAGTTCCAGGACAAGCTGGGCGCTACAGGGAGACTCTGTCTCGAAAAGACACCCCCCCCCAAAAAGAAAAAAAAAGAGAGTGGTTTAAGGTTCAGGGAGCCTTTACCTGGCGTTAGTGGCTTGCTGAGTCCCAAGGTGGACATGATCTTTAGAGGGGAACTGATAGAACTGAGTGACTTTGATGGACATCTAAACTGATTCACAAGGCGCTAAAGCCCTCAGGGGGGAGATGGAGAAAAAGGACAGCGGCAGCAATGGGCCTGCCTGAGTCAGTTCAAGGCAAATTTGACGTGATTGGTATTGAGCCCCAGTTTCTAAGTGAAAAACTGGTTACACGAAGCCATCCATTCTTTTATGCGCTGCTGCCCGTGTGACGCTTCTGGACAACAAAAGACCTGCTAAAACCCAGGATCAGTTCACTGACCAGGGTAGGTGTCGGCGGGGTAAAACACAGAGTCTGGCGACAGGTTTGAAAACGAATCATCAAGCTTCCTAGGCCAGTTGGCAGTTTGTCCCTTCTACTCCCAGATATGCTAGTGGAAGAGAAATGGACCAGGGAGAAGCTGCTGCAGCAAGCCACAGTGTGACTGATGCGGAGCAGTGGGGCACCAAGCCTCGCGAGCCTGTCAGACCCGCCAAGACACGCCCAGTTCACACAGCTGGCCACAGCGTATCTCCAGGAGGCCATTGAAGGAACGACTCCTCCGTCCTCCTCCTCCTCCTTCCTCCTACCTCCTCCTCCTCCTCCTCCTCCTTTCCCCGTCCATCATCAAGTTGCCATCTTTGAATCCCCACATGCTTCACTCGCTCTCCCCAAGTCCACCCATACTGGTTCTTTCTATGCGTTAACTGAACACATCTAAGAGTCACCGCTATCCACTAATTAGGTTATAACTGCTTTGTGGGCAGATACGCGTGTCCTGACGGCATGTCCACGTGATAATTAAAAACAGAATAAGCCACTCTATGGTTTTTCTGAATACATCTGCGCGTTGGTCCAGAGCTACTCGAACGTCGTTCGACTTATATCGAAGTTCCCTTAGCTCGCGTCGGCCTACGTCTCCTTTAATTGTGGGCCCAGGGCGTGCCCTGAGGCACATTTCTCTGCACCACTCACTGACATAATCAACCTGTAATCTGCGCTCACCTTGTGTTAACTGCTCCTCTCTCTGAACTTGGGAAAAGGAACTCCTCAACGTGATAACTTTCCTCATAATATCAGATCGGCCTGCGGCACGCGCCTCGCACTTGGAAAGCAGTTTTCTTGTCTTTTTGAATTGTGAGCCCGAAGCGGCATTTATAACACGCGTAACTGTGTTTTCGCGAGCCCTGTGAGGCTACGTATCTTTATTGACTTACCCACGGAACTGTGGAGCCACGCTTACTCTGGCCAGCATGTAGCGGGCGCTGTCCGTTCTGGAGCGAGCACTGCGGCCTGGGCCGCCTGTGCCTAAGAAATAGCTGGCATTAATGCCTTCTGCTGGCATGCAGTATTAAAGGGCCATGCCCAGAGTGCGATTCTTGTCCCTTTTTCCTTACAAGCTTGGGCCTCTCTCTCACTGGTTGAGTTTCGTGCTTGCTGCTGTGATCAACCTGTACAGATCCCACGCATGTACTTGAGACCAGACAGATCCTCCTTCGGAATCCATTCGGCGCCTCTGCACCAGATGGCGACTACTGAGGACATTCCAGCCTTTCTTTGCAAGACTGAGCAGTCCTTACGGACTTCTTCCAGCAGCCTTCAATCCAGTGCTCAGTGCCGCGGCTACCTGTTGTGGGAACTCTGCACCTCTGTCACGCTGAGCAAATCACAATAAATATTATAATAGCATATAGTTTGTCCTGTTCGCTTCCTGTCCTCATAGAGAACCCTATCAACTAATACAGCGCCCCTCCCACCAGACAGTCCCTCTCTAATCCTACCTCTCTCTGGACCCAGGTTACCACAGAATGCCCTCTGTCTCGTCTAGAAACAGAATCATGCAGTGTGTGATCTTATGTGGCCCTATGCTTTCACTTGACGTACTGTTTTCAACGGTCATTCATAGTGTGTGCCAAGATGTCATTCTTTTTCAAGGCTGAATAATAGTACTAACTATATGGACATTACCCACATTGATGTCCACCCAGTGAATGAAGGCTGGAAGGAAAACTGGGTGTTATCCCTTCAAAAACATTGTGCCTCCTCCCTTTGACACAGTTCTCATTGTCCTTGGAAGCACTCACCTCAATTAGACCAGGGCTGGCTGGCCCGAAGACCAGTCCCAGAGATTTCTCCTGCCTCTGCTCTCCAGTCGTTGGATTACCAGGCTCAACAAACTCTGCCGCCCTCTCTTGGAGTAGCCAGTTCTGGGGGACGTGACCACTCTCGGTGCTTTAAGTTTTGGACAAACAGGAAGCCCTTATCCCTCCCTGAAGCCATTTCGTCCCCCGTCCCCCCGAACAGTCAGACGAAGCTTACTAACCACACACATCAGGCCTATGTACGACGTGCTTTTTTAGCTACAGCGTGGCTACTTGGGAGGAAAATTTCTAGACCTGCGGGTCAATTGAGATCTCTCATTGCTTCTTACTTAAACAACAAGCTAGTACACTAGGGCAAAAAGTGGAGGACACGCCGATCACACCCATCGTCCTGAAGTGTCGCCAACTATCTAGAGCAATACGAATCAGTATAAGAAGACACGCATGAAGCACTAACGACACCCACCACATATCATGGACTAACGTACAACACATCGCACATATGCAGCCAACGAACTCACTACGTATGGTGGATCAGATAGAGATAGACTAGAGTAGATAGATAGATATGATAGACTGATAGCGATAGACAGTATAGATAGCTGTGCTGGCTGCGGCCCTTCTGGCCCGATGGCCCTCTGGCACACCCATTCTCTCTCCGGACGTGGCTCTTGTTCCTGCAAGGTACTTGCTCTCAGGACTTCGGAAAATTAGCGCTATACTTCCAAAAAGGTGTTTACGAAGAGTGTATCAAAGGGAAGGCAGGGGAAGCGTGCTGAGTGGCGCCATAGGGTCACCCGGTGTTACGATTCACGGCTTGAGAAGCGAAGTGATAAAGACAATGTAGAAAATTTGGGGGCTCGGAGATACTGGTCTAGCAAGTGAAGCAGCTTCTTGACTGCTCTTGCACAGCAGGACCCAGTGTTTCAACTTCCCAGCCACCCACAGGTGGCTACAGGATACCATCTTAAGCCGGACCAGGTGATGCACATTGCCTTTAATCTAGCCACTGATGGGAGGACAGAGGCAGGGTTGGAATCTGCATTTCAGGCCAGCCTTGGTCCTACAGGTGAGTTCAGAGTCAGTCTGGGGCTATAGGGAGAAACCTATCTCAAAAAGACCAAAATCAAAATGAAACAAAACTAGAAGAAGTAGAAAGTTGACCCTCAACAGATTGGCACCAGGGGCTTTATGAGCTATGAGAAAGCCAAGTATACCTCATCCCAAGGGAAATGGAGGTTTGTAGGTCAGGGTCATGAGCGGGAGGGTTAGGCTTTTCTAGGTGGGCCCAGAACAAATGCTCAGAAGGGAGGGAATTCCCCAGAATTCAGAATTTCAGAAGGTGGGGTGTGCCTCCTTGGGTGGTTTCATGTTCCTTCCTGGAATCTGGGAAGGACAGATGGGGAGTTCTGATAGGGGAACCAGGTATCTTCTGCAAGGTGGTTGGGAAGGAGCCAGCTGTCTTCTGTAAGGGCCATGTGTTTTCTGGAATAGATGCATCTCCTTCCTGGAGTGGAGAAGCAAGCTGGGGGGACGGTCAGGTCCTTCAACCGCTATCACCCAAGGCAGGAGTGGAACAGATACCAGGGTGCTCAGGCAAATACCCAGCATGGCTCTCAACCAGTTCCTTTGGATCACAGAGCCTTAGGTGGAAGCTGAGGGGAGCTGAGAGCTGGAGCAGGAGTTGGGAGGGGAGTCTGGGTGCCTGAGATCTCTGAACAGCCAGTGCAGGAGGAAGTGTAGGTGTAAGCCGCGGCGAGGTTTGGGGAGAGGCCAGCCAGCCAATGCCCAGCTCCCTGCATCCCACCTTGTCTTCTCCTGGTTCTGAAGTCTCCTGCATCCCACCAGGGGTACCAGCATTTGGGAGGTGAGGGGCTCTGGCCTACCCAGTGCTTAAGATTAATTCTAGGTTGGGGTTGCCAAACAAGGCTCTGGCACCAAAACTGTTTCCTCTTTAAGTAGAGCTCTAGAGGCGGCTGGAGAGATTGGCCCACTCCTAGCGGTGTCAAGTTTGGTAATCCAGCCCCTCGCTCACCCGACCGCCGCCGCTCTTACAAGGGACCCGGGTTCGATTTCCCTCAGCCACCCAACATGGCTGGCCGAAGACGGGAGAACTCGTTCTGAAACTTCCAAGTTCCAGGAGAACCTCCAGGTTCCAGGGGAATCTGACACCCTCTTCTGACCTCCGCGGCATTGCACGACACGGGTGCACAAACTTGCATGCAGACAGTACATTCATACACATACAGAAATAAATAAAATTAATAAAAAAAAAAGAGAGCTCTAGAGGCCCGCTGGGAGCTTCCCATATAAGACACAAAACACTAAGCTAAATTCTCCTTTAGTGTATGTTCTGATATTGCATGGTCACACTTATCCCTAATCACCTATGAACTCTGGCACCACCACTGCGTGGCCTTGTGCGGTATTTGGGACAGCCTTCCCCCTTCCCCCTCAGAGGTTTGAGCTAGGTGGAAGTCACTCCGGGTGGCCACCGGGCTGCTTTGTACTTGGGCCCGCTGGAGCCTCAGCTGTCTGTCTCTGGGGGGCATTCTTGAAAAGGCCACCCCTTGGGTGTAGGCAGGGGTAGCCTTGGCTGCTATGGGCTCTGACCTCCTGGAGCCCAAAGTGGAGCCAGCAGATGATGTTATAACAGGCCTCTAGAAGCCAAGCCCGCTTCGGAACCTATCCCCCCCCACACACCTTTTTAATTTAAAATTAAAATAAAAAATTTTAATTTTTTAAAAACTATTCTAATTGAAAGGAAGAGGCCCCGAAGACAAAGAAAATCACATTTTCTTGGGAAAATGTGAACTGCAGTTCAGATACCCTAAACTGGAACACCCTCAATTGCATGCACAGGGCAGATGTGGGAGGAGATTTACAAAGGGATTTCTGCAAAGAGCTGTTTCTGGAGACGGGTCACAGGGAAGGGCAGAAATCCTAACTCGATGTTGAGTTAATTATCTAGCTGGCTGCCAGCGGAACTGGTGTTAAGCTGCTGACCCGCTTGTTTATCTAAGTCAGCTGCAACATTTGCAGCCTGACCTGGCTCTGAGTGTGAAATGAATCTTAGCAATCTGGATTCCTCTGAGGAAACCTGGCTGGGTTGGGCACTTCCACTTTCCGTATACCAGTAAGGCACCTGACCTTGAACAAGCTTTTTCTCTGTCCTGAGGGTTAGAGGCCAATCTCTCCGGCTCCCTGGGTTGAAGTGAGCTAAGGTGTGTAAAATGCTTGCCTCCAGGGTGCTGGGAGCTTGGCCTCATCAACCAAGAATCAGGTTCACAGAGACTCTGACAATGGTACCCAGTCACAAACAGGGCCAGACCTTGACCCTGAGGATTGCTGGCCGGAAACTTTAAATCATCTCTCTCATTGGCAACCCAGCAGGGGCTCTCATACCCAGAGCCCAGAACTTCTTTAAGAAGCTGAAACTCATTTGCTTATGAGACAGATGCATATTCATCAACGATAATTTAGAAAGCGCAGTCTTGCCAAGGAGAAGAAAATAAAACCCACCGGCGTGCTCACCACCCGGAGAGCACCAAGACTGACGTGTATATTTTCAGACCTTGCGGAAATGAAAAAAAAAAAAACCCAATACTGAGGTTCCCTGTCTGCTCTTAGCTTCCATCTGGAGCTTCCTACAACAGTAAAATGGGCTTCTCAGATACTGGTTCTATGTCATGGGGTTGTCCTGTGCGCTGAAGGATGCTTCAGACCATCCTGACCATCGTTGAGTTTGGGATGAAGGTGCCAAGGTACCAGACCTGGGTTTCTAGCCAGCTTAGGTGTGCACTGAGACTGGTGAGCTTTGACCCCCTTCATCTGCCGAAGTGCTGTGAAGAGACGTAGGAGATTGCTGATTGTGGCCAGGCAGCAGTGCCTGGCACTAAGAGTGGCTCTGTCTCTACTTTGGCTCTAGACACTTGTCTAGAACTTTCTGTGCCTCAGTTTGCTCATCTGTGAAGCGAAAGTGATGGAAGTATCTCTCTCTCTAGTGGTTGCAAAACCGAGTGAATTCACCACAGCTATATTAATGAGTGTAATATCAGCATGCCCAGGGCAGGGTGGAAGGAGGGGCATGCTGATGACGACCACCAGAACCACCTTTGAGAAAGGCTGAGTGAAAGGTGGTCTGCAGGCCACGGAAATGTGGTTGGCTTTGCCTCTTCTTCCCAGCAGCCCCTGGACACAGTTGCTGTTCCTACTGGCTGCCCTTGAGACCTGGGATGTGGGGTTCACTCTCTGGGGAAATTTCAGTCTGAAAAAAACATCCATTGTGTCCTAAGGGCTCCCCAGAGTTTGCTTTAAGTTGTTTTTGAGCCAGGCGTGGTGGTGCACACCTTTACTCCCAGCATTTGAGAGGGAGTGGCAGGCAGATCTTTGTGAGTTCAAGATCAGCCTGTAAGTTCCAGGCCAGCTGAGGCTACAGGGAAATCCTGTCCCCAAAACCAAACCAAACCCCAAGTTCTTATTGTAAATTGTAGTAATATGTAAAACTATTACTATAATGATATATGTAATAATTGTGGTTCTATACTATACATAGTTCACCATGTAGAACATAGGATTCACTAAGTACCTTCCATTGCTATGTCTGCTCACCACATCCATCTCCAGAACTTCCTATGCTTCCCAGACTGAAACTCAATCCCCACAGAACATTGACTCCACACCCCCACACACACACCTCCTGCCCCTGGTGACGCTAGTCTGCTTTGTGTCTCCATGAACTCTCCCTCATCTAGGTAGAATTCTGAAGGTTCATCCTGTTGGAGTGTAACTTCTTTTCTTACATCATGGCCTTGAGGTTCATCCATGATCCCTTATGTGTCAGCATTCCCTGGATTTTTAAGACTGAATGTGATTCAGTTGTATGCATAGAGCACATTTTTCTGATTCATCCATCTGCTGTGGACACTTGGGTGGCCTTTTGGTTATGTGCACTGTGAATACTCCTGCACAAGCAATGCTTCTAGCACATGCTTTTTAAAAAAATTATTTTTATTTTATGTCTATGAGAGTAGTGTATGCATGTATGTAGGTGTGCCTGTGTTGTGCGGTGCCCATGGAGGTCAGAAGAAAGTGTCAGATTCCCCTTGAACTGGAGTTACAGACCGTTATTAGCTGCCATATGGGTGCTAGGAATCGAACCCAGGCCTTTGCAAGAGCAGCCAGTGCTCTTAACTGCTAGGGCATCTCTCCAGCCCCCTAGTGCTTGGCTTTGAAATTGCTGGACTGTATGGTAACCCTGGGTCACACAGTGAGGGCATGGAAAGTCCCCACAGGGTCCTCCACCCTACAGGAGCTCCACCTTCACACAGGGGCCAGAGTGGAGGAGGCTGAACCTCTCTAGTGTGATGGCTGAGAGTTCACACCAGCCTCCCACCTCATCTTGCTGTCACATATTCTGATGACACAGATGCTGGCTTCGGTGATATACACTATGCATGTTTGCATTATGACCCTGGGTCATTTCCGTTGAGTATGCTATACTTTCTATAAGACATCAGCTCTTATCAATCAGGTTTGCTGGGTAGTGAATTTTGCCTTTGTCTATTTGAGATGTCTGTCTTCCTTTGGGGTTTGAAGTTTCATTTGACAAAGATTAATGAGTTGACAATCATTTTCCCTTTGAGCACTGTGAAGGTGTCACTTGGCACTCTAATAAGAGTCAGCTGCCATTCTCCCCATTCCCTTTATAGAAGACGTCATCTTTCTTCTGGAAGCTCTCAGGATTCCCACTTGGCACTTGGATTTTAGGTACTTGATCAAAATGGGGGAGTTGGCTCCTTGGTGTGACTTTCATTTACATTGTATTTATGTTCAGGGTTTGCTGAGCTTGGACCTAAAGGTTGATGTTTCTCACTAAATGTGGGGCATGTTTAACCACTATTTATTTCCATTTTTTTTATCCTTCCCTCTCTCCTCTTGGACTCTAAGAATGTGCATAGTATTCCATGTGCATTGTCTCACAGGTCTTTTAAAATACCCTAACAGTGGGACATGGTGGCACATGCCTGCCATCCCAGAACTTAGGAGACTGAGGCAGGAAGACTGTCACAAATTCGAGGCCAACCTGGGCAAAAATGTGAGATCCTATCTCAAAACAAAAGGAAACAACACAAATGCAATCTCTCTGCTCTTTAGCTTGTTTTCTATTGATTTGTCTTCAAGTTCAGCACCTCTTCTGCCTCTGATGAGAATTCACATCCATCCAGCAAGCTTTCCGTTTTGGTTATTGTACTTTTTAGCTCTACAAGCGATATTTCAGTTTTAAAAATAGTTTTTCTATTTCTGCCAACATTCTCCGCATTTGCTCATTATTCACATTTTAACTCTCTGAACATGGCTTTAATAGTTGTCTTAAACTTCTTGCTTGGCACAATCATGATGCCTGTGATCTTCCCCATTAGCTGTTTTTAAACTCCCAAGTGCTGGGAGGACAGACACACGCTGCTGCTCCTTCTGACCCTCTTCTGCTCTTGGGGTGGATCACAATCCCCTGGTTCTTTGAGCACCCAGCACCTTATGATTCATAACCAGGGTGTCCAGTAAAGTGTTGCGCAAATTCCGGTTCAGTTCTGTTTCTTTAATGGGTGATGCTCTTCCTTACAGGAGCAGGTGTGGATGCTAAGCATCCTTCTTCGTGCTTAGCAGGATGGAAATCCTGCTGGGAATCAAACCCAGGTCCTCTGCAAAGCAATCAGTTCCCTTAACCACTGAGCCATCTCTCCAGCCCCAGTTCTTTCTATTTCTTTTTTTAAAAATATTTTATTTATTATTTTTATTTTATATGTATGAGTGCATTGCCTGTATGTATGTATGTAAGTGTACCCATGTCATCGAATGCCTGTGGAGGTCAGAAGAAGGCATTGGATCCCTTGGAACTGGAGTAACAGATGGTTGTTAGCCATCATGTGGGTGCCGGTCTACTGAGATTTAAAATATGTTGCTCAACTTTACAGTTACCTGTGTGTCAAGTGACTTCCCTTTCCTATCATGTTTAGTATAAGTAGCAACAACTTGGAATTTGAAGCCAATATAAAAAGTTGAAATAGTTCACAAAATGTAGTTCAGAGGCACCAGTCTCCTCCTCCTCCTCCTCCTCTTCCTCCTCCTCTTCCTCCTCCTCCTCTTCTTCTTTCTCCTCCTCCTCCCCCAGAGAGGGTCCTTATGTAGCACAGGCTGGCCTCAAATTTGTGGTTCACCTGCTTCAGCCTCCTGAGTGTTGAGATTCCAGGCATGTGCCACCATACCCAGTGACAAGCTGCTTTCTCTTGTTGCACTTGGTTGAATGTAGCTAAGCCCCTGCCCACACTTCTCATCTCACAGGAGCAAGAGTGCTTCCCCACAGCTCGCCCTGGTCCCCTTGAATCCAAGGCCAATTGTCCTTATCTTTGTATAATCTTCAAAGTCCTTGTCCTAGTTTGTCTTCCATTGCTGTGACAAAATACTCTGACCGACACCAACTTGGGGAGGAAAGGGTGTATTCAGCTTACATCTCCTGGGTCACAGTTCACCACTCAGGGAGCCCAAGACAGGAACTCAGGGCAGGAACCTGGAGGCAGGAGTTGAAGCACAGGCCATGGAAGAATGCTGTTCACTGGCTTGCTCTCCTGGCCCATGCCCAGCCCGACCTCTTATACAGTACACAACCTGCCCAGGGTGGCACCACCCATAGTGGGCTGGGCCCTCCCACATTGCTCAACAATCAAGACAATATTCCACAGACATGGCCACAGGCCAGTCCAATGGAGCCAATTCCCCAATTGAGGCTCCCTCAACCCAGGTGTGTCAAGTTTAGTGTCAAGTGTGACACTATAGCTACCCAGCACAATTGACTCCTTGTCAACTTGACACACAAAACACATCACTATTAAACCACCACCTTTCCAGCTCTTATCCCCAAAGTATGATGTTAAAATTAATCACAACCTAAGACAGTACAACCTTAAAAGCCCCACAGTCCTTAAAATGTCCAAATACTTAAAAGTTCACAGTCCGTTAAAAGTCTCTTAACTGTGGGCTACTGTAAAATCCAAAACAAGTACTGTCTTATTTCAAAGGGAAGAATCAGGCACACTCAAACAAAACCTAAGTCCAGCAAAGTAGCTCAAGGCTGGACACCTGGGACTCACTCACAATCTTCTGGGCTCCAAAGGGTTTTAGCAGCTCCCCTTCTCTGACTCTGCCGTACACAGCACACACAGCTCATCTCGCAGGCCCAGGCTGACTCCATTCCACACCTGCCACTGCTCTTGGTGGTCGTCCCATGGTCCTGGCATCTCCAAAAAGGTGGGGTCGCCACTGAAACTGAGGCAGCACCTTCACCAATGGCCTCTTCTGACCTCTCCTGGTGCAAAGCCTCAGCTTCTCTCCATGACCCCTGCAATCCTGGGGTCTTCACTGCAACTGGGGTGCACTTCCACCAGTGGCCTTTCCTGACCTCTCACAGTGCCAAGCCTTGGCTGTTCTCTGTGACCCCCTCAAATTTCAACACCAGAACCATATAGGAGACTCTTACACATTACCAAGTCCTGCTTTTGGCAGGAGATGGAGGCTCAGGCCCCCTCTGGATCACAGCTTCTGTGTGCTGACCCTGAAGAAATTCTTCCCAGAAGATTTCACCACAGTGATGCTGGTCTCTTGTTACTTACAGCTGATTTTTCAGCCCCAGCTAACCAGCATCAATTGTCCCAATACAACAAAGCTTTCACTTCAGGTTCTGGTCTCTTGTTACTTACAGCTGATACTTCAGCCCCAGCTGACCAGAACCCACAGATTACACAGTCCTGATGATCTCTGCTCCCCTTTGAAACTAGAAACTTCACAAGCCAGGCCTCCGTCTTCTACAAAACCTTCAGCAAAACTGCTCCAAGCTCCACAGCAACAACGCTTTAGGCATTAATCATCTTTCTAGCCCAAAGTTCTAAATGCTTGACAATCCTTCCCCAAAACACCAAGGCTCAGTGTCTGTCACAGCAATAACCCACTCTTCTGGTACCAATTTCTGTTCTAGTTTGTCTTCCCATTGCTGTGACAAAAAACTCTGACCGACACAACTTGGGGAGGAGGAAAGGGTGTATTCAGCTTTACATTTCCTGGGTCATAGTTCATCACTCAGGGAGCCCAGGCAGACAAGGATCAGGAAGGACCATGGAGGCAGGAGCTGAAGCACCAGGGCCATGGGGAGGAGTGCTGTTCCACTGGCTTGCTTCCTGGCCAAGCCCAGCCGCCTTCTTAACGTACACAACCTTCCTGCGGTGGCACCACCCATAGTGGGCTGGGCCCTCCACATTGCTCAACAATCAAGGATAATACTCCCACAGACATGGCCACAGGCCATCCAATGGAGCCAATTCCCAATTGAGGCTCCCTCAACCCAGGCTGTGTCAAGTTGACACTAAGCTATCCAGCACAGTCCTTCAATACAGCCTTGTAGACTTCTTTCTAACTAAACACTTTCAAGTTTCTATCTTGCACTCTCACATCCACAGGGTGAATGTACACTCTGAGTTCCTGGCCCAGGGGGTGACTATCCACTGTGAGCTGCTGGACCAGGGGAATGACTTTATGCTGTGAGTTTCTGGCCTCGGCCCTCTTTCTGTACTGATTCGCCTGGGACACTTAGATCATAAACCCACACTTCTTTTTTTTTTTTTTTTTTTTGTTTTATTTATTTCCGTATGTGTATGAATGTACTGTCTGCAGCAAGTTTTGCACCCGGTCGTGCAATGACTGCGGAGGGAGCAGAAGAGGGTGTCGGATTCCCCCGGAACTGGAGTTTCTCTGGAATTGGGAGTTTCAGACGGTCTTCTCAGCCGCCTGTGGGGTGCTGGGGATCGAACCCGGGGTCCTCTGTAAGAGCGGTCGGCGCTCTTAACCGCTAGGCCATCTCTCCAGCCCCAACCCACCACTTCTTAAGAAATAGTAGGAGAGAAATTGATAGAGAAGACTGGGTTTATTCAGTTTGACCAAAAAGGGGAGAAAGGCTCCTAGGTTCTCTGGACCTTCTGCAGCGGCATTACAGTTTTCTAGAAAAGGAGAAATAAAAGCCAGGACATATGCTCATGTCGATTTTTCAGAAATCTCCTTCCAGGAGGCGAGTTCCTCCTGCAGCCGGCACCCGGCTTCACCCTTCTGTTCCTCTAGCATAGGATCCTGGGGAAAGTTTAATTCTTTGGAATCCATTGTTGCAATAGTCTGATAGCCAAGGAAGGGGCACATGACTCTCTTCTTAGACTATCTCCTTTCCTGCCAGGGTGGCTACACCCGGCCTCTCCTCAGCCATAAACTGTACTGGGTCTGTCCTAAGATAGGGGGCTATACTGGGCCTGTCCTTAGAGGTCACAGTGGGCCTCTTCTCCAACTCGGGCTGCACTGCGCCTGTCCTCAGACGGAGATCCACAACGGGCCTCTCTTCTGACAGGGGTTTATGCTGAGGCTTTCTCAGACAGGAGTCTACACTGGCCTCTCCTCAGAGCTTTTTTCTGTGCTGTGTGATCTGTGCCGCATCTTCCATGTGTATCGATTGCTTTGGAAGCCTGAGATTTAGCAGCGGAAAAAAATAGGAAACTCAAACATATTTTGCCTCCATGGAGTTGACACGTGAAGGCGGGATTGTGATATCAACGGAGTCACAGCATAGTGACAAGTTCTATATCCCTGCTTCAGTCCCGCCCTGCCCCCCCCCCCCGGCCATCCACTCTGGGCAAGTCCCAGCTCTAGCCACCTCTCAGCTACGTCATGGCTTTAGAAAATCCCCATACCCTGGCTGGCATGGTGGTGCACACCTGTCATCCCAGCCTCTGAGAAGTAGAGACAGAGCACCAGGAGTTTAAGGCTAGCCTGGGCTACATGAGACCCTATCTCAAAGAACTAAGAAAATGTAAGAAATATATTTAAACAAAATCCCCCCACATTTATGCTTCATGTTCTTTCTCAGTGATGTGGGATAAGAATACCTTTTAGGGCTTCTGAGAGCCTGAGTGCCTGGCATACATAGTAGCTATTCCGTGAATATCAGCCATTTGACCACAATAAACATCGCTGGGCATTGTTCCTACCATATTAGGAGAATAAATAAATTTCTGGATACTGGCATGTAATCTGACTACTTTTCCCTCTGCAGGGCCAATGGTACCTGGTCTCCCTATTACTACTTTAACAGAGAGGGTAGTGCAGAGCAATGGTCAGCAGTTGCACATTGGCAATGCCATCAAAAGCCACCTGGGAAGAGGTCATGTGGGGTCAGAGCTAGGTGTGATGTTGCTGGAAGGAGTCTATCTCTGGTGGTGAGGCAGCAAGGAAAGACTATAGCAGAATGCCGGTCCCCGGAGGGGCTGGAGAGGTGGCCTAGTGGTTAAGAGCACTGGCTGCAGATGTACATGGGAGCTCACAGCCCCCTGTGACTCCAGTTCCAGGGGATCCAAAATCCGCTTCTGGCCTCTGAGGGCATTGCACACACATAGTGCACTTACGTACATGCAGGCAAAACACTCATATACAGAAGATAAAAATAAACTATATAAAAGAATTCCTGTCCCTGGACCAGGTCTACAGCTCTAGTATTGTCACCATTGGAAATGCTTCCAGAAGTGTCAGTTCCCATCTGCTGCTGCCCAGGGACATCTTCCCTACTTGTCCAATGTGTCCCTCCCCAACCCTGTCCCTTTTGTCCCTGCCCTCCTTAGGTGGGCATTGCCTGGCTTGAGCTTTTCCTCCATGCCCAAATGAAGTTTGCTATCATTGCTGATTCCCAGATTCTCAGGGCACCACCACTGCCAGTCTGGCTGGCTTGACTCTGGCGTCTATAGCACCTGTGCTCTTGGGAGGACTGTTTTGATTTTGTTTTTGTGATTCCTGGGGAGGAAATGGTCTATAGGAAGCACACTGTTAATCGACACTTTAGAGAGGCTGCTCTGCCATGTCAGATGGCTTGTAGGTGGTGGGTACTGCAGATGAAGGGACAGGCCCACCTGAGGGAGGTGTTTACAAAGTGCCACCTGTGAGCCCTGACTCAGCTGCCTCTCAGCTCCCACAGTGCCGCTGTGAGCTAGGTGTTCTGTTTCCAAGAAAACAGTGAGCATACTTTGTAAAATGGGGATTTTTGAAACCCTGCCCTTTTCCTTCCTTGCTATGACTTTATATTAATTATTAAAAAGCTGGGCTATAAGCAACAGACCCAGATAATAGCTTTGATAATAAGCTTAGACCAAGAAGAGGTCTATCTCTCCTTGTGATGTCATAACTGAATTTCAGCCAACAGGAAGGAAAAAGGGCAAAGTCGAATACACACACTTTCCTGAAGGTCTTCCCCTAGAAGTTCCTCACACTTCTGCTCACATCCTGGTTGGTCAGTATTTAATCACATGGCTGTTCCTAGCTGCAAGGGAAGCTGACCACTCCTGGCTGCAAGAAAAGTTGGCAAATGCAGCTTTGATTTTTTAACAGCCAGGTGGTTAGGTTTAGACTGCACTCTGCTACTAAGGGAGAATGGAAAGTGTCTGAGGACTGGTAGGTTGCTTAGGAAAGCATGGTGGAGCAGAATCGGCAACATGCTTGCTTTCCCATCTTCCCTATGATTCCTGGGTCTTGACTTCTTACCTCCTAAGCAAGGATGATAGCTACTCTGGGTGTGAAGCTGCCACAGTATGGCAAGTTGGAAGATACATTCTAGGGTCCTCAAAATGTGTGTGCACTCAACATGCTTAGAAATTTATTTCAAGCCCCAATAATGTATGTGTGGAATCTATACAGGCTTCTGGCCTCGTGCCTTTTCTAGGTGGGTGGGCTGCAGGACCACCTATAATGTCTCCAGGACCCCTCACTGTGGCCTGTGGTATCGTGAAGCCCAGAAGGGACAGAGGAATTCCAGAGTGTAGTGTAAGCAAAATGGGTACATGAGATGATTTTATTTTATTTTATTTTATTTTTTTGCATGTGTATGAATGTATTATCTGCATGCAGGTCTGTGCACCCGTGTCGTGCAATGCTGCGGAGGTCAGAAGAGGGTCTCGGATTCCCCTGGAACTGGAGTTCTCCTGGAATTGGAGTTACAGACGGTTCTTAGCCGCCATGTGGGTGCTGGGGATCGAACCCGGGTCCTCTGCAACAGTGTCGGTGCTCCTAACCGCTAGGCTATCTCTCCAGCCCCAACATGAGATGATTTTAAATGCACACTTAAAACCTTATTTCATTCTATTTATTGTTTTGTGGGTACATGTGCTGTTTGCATGTTTGTGCGAATACATGTGTAGAGCCTAGAGGTTGATGTCAGGTATGTTATTGATTGCTGTCTGTCTTATTCTCCGATGCTAGGCTTCACTTGAACCCAGAGCTCATTCATTCAGGTAGTGTAGCCAGCTTGCTCTGGGGACCCCCCTGTCTCTGCCTCCATCCTCATGTCGCATGGCAAGGGCTTTTACCTGCTGAACTATTTCCTGGACTCCTTAAAATTTTTAAATAGTGATATTTGTCTTTTAGCATATTATTAAAAGATTTTGTGTATCATACCTAGGTCTTCTGTGGATATTATTACTCAGGATAAGACCTTTCAAAACACAAGTTTATTTAAAGAAAAATTAAGTAAATTATCAAAGTAATCTTCTGCTTAGACAGGAACTTGGGTAAGATCTATAGCCATGGCTGGTGCCTGGGCTTAGGTCTGGTGAGGCTCAGGTCGGAGGCCTTGCTCACCTTTCCTGGACCCCTGACCTGGATCTGGCAGGCAGAGGACTCCTGTGCTGGTCTGTTCCTGAGTTGGTAGCAGTAGGTTACAATACACAGAGTATGGCCTGAGGAAAGCCATGTGCATGAGAGGCTTCTGAACTCACTGTCTCCTTATCTGGTGCATAGTGGCAGAGACACTCACTTGTTGGGCGCTGGAGAGAATCAGTGTCAACTCTTACCTGGAGTGAGAGACTGATGCAGAACAATGACCATGTCCGCCTGGTTCCCTGACTGCAGGGCTGTGAAGTCCTGGATTCCACAGACCCTTCCCTGCAGCCTCCTCATACTATTTCTTGATGCTTCCTTCTTCCCAGCCGTCTCGAAAGGCTCTGAGCCAGGACATAGACCTGGTGGGAAATTTGAGTATGAAAAATCCTGCTCTCCACAACATCCCTGGAGCCATTAGGGTCAGAGCCTGCACTCTGGCAGCCCTAAGAAGTCAGGTTCGGTCACACATCCTCCGCGGACCAACTAGACAATAGTGAAGACCCAAGCAAGGAGATTCGTTCAATGTGGACACCGGGAAGATGAGTGGACAAAGAGGTTGTTCTAGTTTGTCTTCCATTGCTGTGACAAAACACTCTGACCGACACCAACTTGGGGAGGAAAGGGTTTATTCAGCTTACATCTCCCGGGTCACAGTTCATCACTTAGGGAGCCCAAAGCAGGAACTCAGGGCAGGAACCTGGAGGCAGGAGCTGAAGCACAGGCCATGGAGGAAGGCTGTTCACTGGCTTGCTCCCCGGCTCATGCCCAGCCTGCCTTCTTATACTGTCACTGCTCGACAATCAGACAATACTCCACAGATGTGGCCACAGGCCAATCCAATGGAGCCAATTCCCCAATTGAGGCTCCCTCAACCCAGGTGTGTCAAGTTGACACTAAAGCTATCCAGCACAGAGGTCTAGTGGCCCCCTAGTCGATCCTGGGGCGTTTTGACATGAGGTTTAGATACAGAGAAAGAGATGCACATAACTAGATATTTTTGGTCCAGGCATGGCCCTGCCCATCACTGACCTGTCATTGTCTGGGCTCCAGTCTCTTGAGCAAAGTGGTGTGAGAAGCTGTCAGCACCCTCGGGAGCCTCTTCCTGGGAGACAAGCTCCCCGTCGGGCTGGCACCAGGCCTCGGCCTTTTCCTTCTTCCCTCAGGAGAGTCCTGGGGAAATTCCAGTTCCTCAGGGTTCCTTGTTTCAATATTCTGGTAACTTAAAGGAAGCCAAGGTCTCTTTCTTTAGGACATCTTTGCTTCTTCCAAGGTGGCTTCAACACCATCTTTTAAAATATATATATTTTTTTATTTTATGTGTATGAGTGTATTGCCTGGATCTGTGTAAGTACACCTGTATCATGCAATGCTATGGAGTTCAGAAGGTGTCAAGTCCCCTGGAACTGGAGTTATGGACGGTTTGTTAGTCACCATGTCGGTGCTGGGAACTGAACCTTGATCCTCTGCAAGAGCAGTCAGTGCTCTTAACCACTAAGTCTCTCTAGCCCCACAACACCATCTTTTTACAAAAGAAACCAGAGCACATTGAGTCAAAAGCCAGGACAGTTGGGAGGAGGCTCCACCAAGATTCTGGATGTGGCTTTTGTTAGTGTCTGGGGAGAAATTCTTTCCCCAGAATTAGGATGAGATAGCAAGTCAGGGGATCTGGGATGGAAAAGACTTACATGGGACACTACATGGATTCATAGAGCAGAGAGGAAAAATGTCCACTGAGCCCATTTGAATACTGCTGTTCATACAGAATGAAATAGTGTCTTAACACAATTCACCATGGTGCTAGAATTTTGGTGTCCTATTGGGGGTGCTGGATTGTACAGAGAAAATTGGGCCCCCTATCTTGGGGTTGTTGGTTTTATTAATAAACTAATTTAAGCCAGGCATGGTAATATATACCTTTAATCCCAGCACTTGGGAGGCAGAGGCAGATGGATCTTTGTGAGATGGGGGCCAGCCTGGTCTATACAGTGATTTCCAGGTCAGCTGGGGCTACAGGAAGACTCTGTCTCAAAAATACCAAAAAAAAGTAAAAATAATAATTTAAGAATTGACTCAATGGGCTGAAGAGATGGCTCAGTGGTTAAGAGCAATGGTTTCTTTTGTAGAAGACCCAGGTTTGGTTCCCAGCACCCACATGGCAGCTAACAACCACAGCTGTCCATAACTCCAGTTCCAGGGGATCTGACACTCTTTTCTGGCTTCTACACCCACTACAAGACATGAGTGAACTTACATACTTGCAGACAAAGCACTCGTACACATAAAATAAAAATAAAAATAAAAATAATGGACTCAAATGGAAGCTTCAGGGCAATTTTATTAGACTTCAAAAGAAGATCCATCAGAACAGGCAAGCTGTAAGTTTCAGCAGCTGCCCAGAGGAGGAGGATTGAGGAGAGAAGGAAAAGCACACCTTTTTTTAATTTACTTTTATTTTTTTTGAATTTTTTTTTATTGATGTTTTGTGTATTTCATACATCATTTCTCAATTCAGTTCAGGCATATTCCCCTTTCCCTTCCCCCCACCCCACCCCACCCCACCCCAGACCATGCAGTCTACCATAACTGTCTTGTATCTTTCTCTCAGTATTTTTTTTATGCTTAGGAATTCACATTTTCCTCCATTAATTTTATATTACTCTAAAATATGGATACATAGTCTTCACCCATATACAGTAACTACAGAGTTTGAGAATAATTGGTAGATTCTAGAGCCCATTGAGAGATTCACATTATACCAACATAGTTGCCTTCAGATAGACAAAAATATACCAATAATTTCATTCAGCTTGCCTTTCATCTGGGGGATTTGGTACTAGCATCCACAAATGAGGGAAACCATTCTCTGTTTATCTCTCTGGGACTGTGTTACTTCACTCAGCATAATGGCTTCGTGCTCCATCCATTTACCTGCAAATTTCATAATGCCATCTTTCTTTACTGCTGAATAGTACTCCATTGTGTAGATGTACCACATTTTTGTCATCCACTCGTCTGTTGAGGTGCATTTGGGTTGGTTCCAGCTCATTGCTATTGTGAAGAGAGCTGCAATAAACATGGACATGCATGTATCTTTGTGGTAGGATGAGTCTTTGGGGTATATACCCAGGAGTGGTATGACTGGGTCAGGTGGTAGGCTCATTCCGAGTCTTTTAAGGGTTCTCCACACTGCTTTCCATAGTGGTTGTACAAGTTTGCATTCCCACTAGCAGTGGATGAGTGTTCCCTTTTCCCCACAACTTCTCCAATATCTGTTGTCTTTTGTTTTCTTGATCTTAGCTAGTCGTATTGGAGTGAGATGATATCTGAGAGTGGTTTTATTTTGCATTTCCTTAATTATTAATGATGTTGAACACTTTTTAAGATGTTTCTCAGCCATCTTTGCTTCCTTACTGGTGAAGTCTCTGTTCAGTTCTTTACTCCATCTTTTGAGTAAGTCATTAGTCTTTTTACTTCTTTGTTTTTTGAGTAGTTTATATATTCTTGATGTCAATGCTCTGTCAGATGTATTACTGGTAAAGATTTCCTCCCACTCTGTGGGTTTTCTCTTCACCCTCTGTATTAGTCAGGGTTCTCTAAAGAAACAGAAGCAACAGGATGAATATATAGCTGTATACAATTTATTGATTTGCTCACATGACAGAGTTCAAGGAGTCCAACGGTAGCTGCGCCACACTGGAGAGGCTGAGAATCCAGGGAACTGCTCAGTCTGCAAGGCTGGATGCCTCAGTAGTCCCAATCTGGTGCTGAAGACCCAATGGATTCCAGGAGATCTGCTGGTCTCAGTACACGCTGGGATCCGTAGGGCTGATCACAGCAGCAAGATAAACTCACCAGCGAGAGAGAGGCAAGCAGCAGGAAAAGAGAGACCAGCTCCCTTTGCCGGGGCCTTTTATACTGCCTGCCGGCAGAAGGTAACACCCACATTTGGGGTGGGCCATCCGGGTTGAGGTGGTCCAATCAGAAGACCCTTTTTCTCTTATTTGTTCCTTAGTCCAGTCAAGTTGATACCCAGGATTAACCATCACAAGTCCACCCCTTGTCAACTTGACACCCAATAAATAGCCTCTCCTTATGTTATGCTTAAATGTCAATTGCAAACAATGGCAAGGTCATAATTCCACCTAACATGTTATAAGTGTCTCATGTGCAATAGCAAAGCATTATATCTTAGAGTAGGTGGTAATGTCCTTGAGGAACACTTAGTCCTTCAGTATCTAATAACCTAAATATGACAACACTTAACACTTATCTCAGTTGCACATTCAAAAGGGAACAACACAAGTATCTGCTTAATATACGTATATATATGAACAAGCACATTCTTAACCAAATAGGACAAAAGTTAATATCTATTATAATCCACGTTTCTGCAACTGGTCCCGTGGCTTCAGCTGATATTTATGACTACCTTCTTCTACTACCCATTCTGTATTTCCTCCGCCATCAGCAAGCACCTCTGCAGGTCTTGGCTCTTTCCCTGGAGGAGTGACCCATACCTTCATCCCTGAAGGGTCTGGGCCATTTATTGTCCTGTCTGGTTTGGGTTGTTGGAGTTTCCCATTGACCTTAATCATAGGACATGGTAGCACCAGAAGGCGCCCTACAGCATCTCCTGCATTCCAGACATAATCTTCCTTGCCCCCATTGTGGAGAAAAAGTCCAATTTCCTCCTGGTAGTCTGGATCAATCACTCCTCCTACTACTGTTATTCCTTCCTTAGCCTGTTGACTTAACGGCAGTAGAAGCCCAAAGTGGCCAGGGGGAAGTCTTATCTTCCAGTTCAATGGAACGTTTGCTGTGTCTCCTGGCAAAAGCACTCCCACCTTTGGAGCCAAAACTTCTAGACCAGCAGAACACAAGGTCGTGGGTACAGGAATTAAAATTTTTCCTACTGGGTCACTAGGGGTGATAGTGAGTGGAATCACCCTCCTTGATTATTTCTTTCACTGTACAGAAGCTTTTGAGTTTTATGAGGTCCCATTTGTCGATTGTTGACCTTACTTCCTGTGCAGCCCCTGAAGAAAGAGATCGAAAATGACATCAAAAGATGGAAAGACCTCCCATGCTCATGGATTGGAAAAATTAACATAGTAAAAATGTCCATTTTACCAAAATTGATATACAGATTCAATGCAATCCCAATCAAAATTCCTATGAACTTCTTCACAGACTTGGAAAAAAAAATCCTTAAATTCATATGGAAAAATCAAAAGACCCTGAATAGCTAAGGCAACCCTGAGTGAAAAATGCAATGCAGGGGGGATTGCCCTACCAGACTTCGAACTATATTACAGGGCCATCGTCATAAAGACAGCCTGGTACTGGCACAAAACAGACCTGTTGACCAATGGAACAAAATTGAAGATCCAAACTTGAGCTCATACAACTTTAGCCACCTCATATTTGACAAAGGGCAAAAAACCATCAGTGGAGGAAGGATAGCATCTTCAGCAAATGGTGCTGGCAAAACTGGATCACCATTTGTAGAAGAACAAAATTAAACCCCTACCTCTCATCCTGTACAAAAATCAACTCCAAGTGGATCAAAGATCTCAATGTGAAGGCCAAAACCCTGAAGCTGATAGAAGAAAAAGTTGGCAACAACTTACAAGACATAGGTGTAGGAAAAGACTTTCTAAATCAGACAAAAGCACGCCTTGCTAACATAGAAGTCAGACACATGGCAGATTAGCAGACACATGGATGGGAAAGTAGGTTTAGAGAAGGAGTCAGAAACCCAAAATTTTGGGACAACCCAATGTGTCAGGGAAAGTGTGGTTAGATACAAGATAGAAGAAAAGGACAGGTTATGCTTTTCTGAAGAAAAGATCTCACAAAGCTGTGGCCTGATACACAGCTGCAGTAGGGGCAGGGAGAGAAAAGCTCATGGTCTCATTAAAGCACTAATTATTCTGCCTATCTCTTTAGCATGACTTAAGGTGAATCCACCTTCCTAAGGGTGGTCCCTGGGGCAGGTGATTGACCTGCCTCAACTGGATTGTTCCCTCTCCACCTGGGCCAGAGATTTTATTCTACTGACTGGGAGTTTCCACTTATGGGGCCATTACTGTTACTGTAATAACTGTAGATAAGAAGTCGCCAGAATCATTTGTTTTAAAAAATTCCCAGACCCCCCCCCCGAAGTTCCACATTCAGAACAACTCAGGAGCAATTAGTACAGATCAGCTGGCAGGCCTCTCATGAGCGCCCACTGGTGACTATGGTGCATAGGGACTGAAAACTACTGGTGTCTGCTAAATATTTACTGAGTTGGCGATAAACAGAAACCCTGATCTGTAGCATTCGGAGATTCACAAGGTGGAAAGAGGTCAGAAGTAGGAACAGATGTGCAGTCATGTAACACTGGGCTGTGTTGCTGCTGAACAGTACAATACACTGAAATGTCCCTAAAACAGAAGAGCCAGTGGTATTACGATGATTATGGAGTAATGAATTTTGAATATATACTTAACAAGATTTCTTCAATTTTATGTAATTTAATGGTGGACAATGGCTCTTCTATTTACCGTCTAGTTCACAAAATTCTAAAGCTGCAGCCACAAGTTTTTGCCAACTAGTAGAAATCAGCTGGGCATGGCTGAGATAGAAGGTGGATCTGATTCAGAACAGATGTAAGGTTTCTGGGTGGAGCCCAGGATGATTAATGCAAAGAGTGCCCTAGTTAGAGTTTACTGTGTAGAAAAACATGAGAACCCCACTCCTAATTTGTGGACTAGATGTATGGTTCCAGGTTCTGGGCCATCATTGTCCCCTGGCAGCTTGCTAGAAATGCAGGCTCTCAGACTGAACCTAGACCTGGATTTCAGTAAAACCCCCAGGTACAACCTGTGCACAGTGAAGTTTAGGGAGCAACATCTGTAATTTTTTTCTTCTGGTTCTGGAAATTGAATCTGGGACCTTGCATTTGCTAGGTAAGCACACTACCACTAAGCTACATCCCCAGCCCTAGGGAGCATCTGTAAAGGCAGAGGACTCTGTAGTACCCAAATGTTAGCATGTGGACCTGCAGGGGGGCAGGGATGGATCTGCTTTAAGATGCAGATTCCTGGCCTTGTCCTTAGAGGTCTGGAGTCTGGAACCCAACGTGAGGAGTGAGGGGCTCCCTAAAGGGTCCTGATGCAGTGGCCCTGGAGGCAGAGAAGGTTTACAGAGGGATTTGCATCCTGCCCTTTGGTTTTCTCAGTATTGAAACAGTGGACCCCAAGGAATTGGAATTTCCCCAGGAATCCCACGCTGTGACAAGGAAGAGGTGGAAGCTGGGTGCCAGGCATAGAAGGAGCTTGTTTCTTCAGAAGAGATGTCACACAGTTCAGGAAAGGTGAAGGATAAACTAGGAGCCAAGACAATGAGGGACAGATGTTGGATATTATGGGAAACTGAGGCACTGGATCGGCCACACACAGAGAGTCATGTGGAGAAATCAGGAAAGTTTATTCATGTCAACAGACTTGAGTGAAGTTTCCTTCCAAAGAACTCACCCCCTACCTTCCCACCCCCACCCATTTAGTTACTTCGGTTTTTATAGTCTTCCTGAATTATTCTTTAACTCTAACAGCATTGGTGGGTTTAAGTTATAGCCAGTGTGATTACCAGCACAGCTGCCCCAGGAAAGCGGAAGGAAATTCCTTCTGCAGGCATGTTTGCAGAGGACAATATCTAGGGCAGGGGCTAATTTTTTGTGTGTGTGTGACAGACTTTATTGTAATTCCCACAGCAAGCAGGGCAGTTGCAAACAGATGTTCCACCAGATTACTGTGGTATTCATTTCTCAAGATTGCTTTCTCAATTTGAGCTTTGATTTTTTTTTTCTCAACACAAATTTTAGTAAACATTCACAAAACTACTCTAAGGAGAGTACTATATCCTGAAGTATAAAAATCACTCTTAATAACACACACACATGACATTAAATCCGTGGGTATATATTTTTCCCCTTCAGACCATACCTTGTCCATAGCTGCTTAGTTGTATATAGCTTTTGCTTATTTATTTATTTATTTATTTATTTATTTATTTATTTATTTATTTATTTCTGGAGACAAGATCTCCCTTTATTTAGTCCCAGCTGGCCTGGAGCTCTCTGTGTAGACCAGGCTGGCCTTGAACTCACAGAAATCCGCCTGCCTCTGCCTCCTGAGTGCTGAGATTAAAGGTGTGCGCCACCACGCCCGGCACTAAAGATGGTTCTTAGCCGCCATATGGATGCTGGGAATTGAACCCGGGTCCTCCTCTGCAAGAGCAGTCAGCTCTCTTAACCGCTGAGCCATCTCTCCAGCCTCTGCTGGACCAGAGAGTGCCACTGTGAGGCTCTGTGGGGAAGAGATTAGAAAGGCCAGAGACAGCTTACAAGAGACAGGAAGAAGACGGAAGATCCTTGTGAAGAGGACAAGAGGACATGCACTGAACAAAGCACCCCTCTGCGCTCGGAAGGGGAAATCCCTGTGAGTGAAGAAGCTGGCTAACGCGGTGTTCCCGTTCACCTTTCAATTGCCGTGACAAACGTAAACTTCACATTAGTATGTCAGACATGGACTTGGACAATCACTGGTGTTAGGTTCATATTGAAGGGAAACCTGGCACAAAAGTATACAGGACTCGGAGTTTATTTTGGGTGTGGGTCTGGCCCGCCTGACTTGGGAGCAAGATGACCAGCATTAAGGTGGTGCCAAAGCAGGAGTTTTAAAGCCAGGCATACTAGGAAGGGGGGAGTGGGGTTAGGGCATAAGTGGGCCTGTGGCCAGTATTAGGAAGAGCATCTTGTGTCTGTCTCCTTGCCTTCAGCGAGGCTTGATTGCAGGTGGCTGCAGCAACCTTTTCTTGGATTGCAGGAATGCAGTCCAGGGTGGTTGTTTCTCAGAACTCTGTTGCGGTTGGCCTTCTGGGATCCCTGACTTAGGTGGCTACGACCTTACAACCAGGCCTTTGTTTGTCTCTTTCCTAATGTGGTCACATTGAATAAATGTCCTGTCTCTGATTTTCACTCTTGCCTCTTTATTTTATCGAGATGGGTGGCTGGGCCTAGCTTCTTAGCTTGGGCAGGGATTGGGATCTGACCCTAACAACTCAAGTGACACTTAGGGGCACTTACAGATCTGGAAGGGACTGGAGATTGTTCAGTTCAAATATTGTTCTCTAGGATGGAAGGGAAACCTAAGAGGAAGGGGGATCTTAAACATGATCTGAGGAATGGTCACCAAGTTGAGAAGGAGGACGGGGGCTGGGAGATGACTCAGCAGTCAAAGGGCTTGCCGCAAAGTGTGACGACTGACGCTCAGAGGGTTTATTCTGAGGGAGCCCAACATAGGAACTCAGGGCAGGAACCTGGAGGCAGGAGTTGAAGCACAGGCCATGGAGGAATGCTGCTTGCTCCCCTGGCCCATGCTCAGCCTGCTTTCTAATACAATATTTAACAAACTGCCCAGGAGTGGCAACACCCACAGTGGGCTGGGCCCTTCCACATCGCTCAACAATCAAGAAAATACCCCACAGACATGGCCACAGGCCAGTCCAATGGAGGGAATTCCCCTGTTGAGGCTCCCTCAACCCAGGTGAGTCATCTAGAAGACTGGTCAGAAAAGGAAGCAACAATAATAATGTTGCAGAGGGGCTGAGAGGGCGACCCTCTGCGCTCCTCAAGGAATATGAACAAGGCCATCACAAGGCTTTTAGGATCCCCTCCGGGGGACATGCAGGAAGGTCCCTGACGCCGCATACATGAGGCAGCCTGCAGGCAGTGTCGGGGGAGTAGAAGGCTCTGGAGAAGCAGAGCTTCTTCGGAAAGCCGTCAGTCCCAGGAGCCTGCACCAAAAATGTCCTCACTGAGGCCCAGCGCTCTGGGTAAAGGAGGCACTTGTTGAAGGGCCTCTGCAGCTGGATTTGGGTGGAGGGTGAAGTAGTGGGACAGAGCCAGCTGCTGGCCAGTCATCTCTGAGAGACAGAAGACTGCAGGCCTGCTCTCCCCTGTGCTGCTCAGACACAGGGCTAGATCAGAATCATAGTGTGCGAGTGTTCACTAACAGCCAGAGATTTAGGGAACACTCTCCAGGGCCTAGCACAGGGTGGGTCCAGTTGTTGATGTAAAAACAGCTCTTCCTCAAAGGGAATAAGAGATAGTTTATCCTGGAGCCAAATATGAGTGGCCACGGCCTGGGAACATGGATTTGGGTCGTCCCAAATACTGTGTTCCAACACACTAACAGTTTCATAAAGTTTTATACAAACAGAACACAGGAAAGTAACAAATCAATGCAATTTTCAAACACATTAGTGGGAACATCGGGCAGGTGGGCCTTGCAATACAAGCTGCAGCCTCAGGTGCTAGCTGAAGCTATTCTAGCCTTTGGGCTGATGGAAGCTTAGGGTCCTGTTTACATTCCTAAAAGGATTCTAGCTAGGAGTGGTGGGGTGGTGCAGGCCTTTAATCTCTACACTTGGGAGGTAGAGGCAGGTGGATCTCTGTGAGTTCCATGACAGCCAGGGCTACATAGGAAAACTCTGTCTCAAAAGTAAATAATAAATAATAAATAAATAAAGCTAGATACGGTGGCATAGGCCTTTAGTCAGTCCCTGAACTTGAGATGCAGAGGTCAGTGGATCTCTGAGATTGAGGCTAGCTTGGTTTCACAGTGAGTTCCAGGCCAGCTATGGCTCCAGACTCTGTCTCAAAAAGACCAAGGGCTGGAGAGATGGCCTAGCGGTTAAGAGCGCTGACGCTCTTGCAGAGGACCCGGGTTCAATCCCCAGCACCCACATGGTGGCCAAGAACCGTCTGAAACTCCAATTCCAGGAAAACTCCAGTTTCAGGGGAATCCGACACCCTCTTCTGACCTCCGCGGCATTGCACGTCACGGGTGCACAAACTTGCAAGCAGACAATACATTCATACACATACAGAAACAAACAAACAAAAAAATTAAAAAAAAATTTACCTGCTAGTCCCAGCAATGTTAGGTGAATCATAGAGGTAGGCAGTAAGTGGCCATTTAGGGAGCTAACAAGACCCCAAGATCATCGGAGTTTTGGATCTGTAACATTCCAGCTGTCCATAATCACTCATGCTTTTTAAATTTTATTTTTTTACTACATTTTTTTAATTTCATGTATGTGGGAGGGGATGGAGGAGAGGCTGAGTGCACATTACATGATGTGTGTGTGTGTGTGTGTGTGTGTGTGTGTGTGTGTAAGTGAAAGGATAACTTGCAGGACTTGGTTCTCTCCTTCTACCCTGTAGGTCCTGGGGATCGAACTGAGGCTGTGAGACTTCGAGGCAAGCGCCTTTACTTGCTGAGCCATCCTGTTGGTCTTGTAGTCAACCTTGTAGAATGTTTAAAGCAGGCATAGATTTTTTTTTCCCCTGGGAACGTTAGTTCACACAGGTGCAAGAGGAAGTGCAAGGCCTTAGTTCACGGCAGAAGGAATGAGTGTCAGCAAGGTGTGGGAACAGAAGGCTTTGTTTTTCTTTTGCATTTTTCTCTCTTAGTTTGTCATAATATTTCGTACTTGGTATTAGTGCTGTTCTGTGTACAGAAAAATTAAACGTTTTAAATTAGCACAGATTTTCTTGTTTGTATGTCTGTGTATTATTTACTGAAGATGGCTAATTTGGGAAGATGGTGGGAGCATTTGAGTATCTTTGGGGTGGATGCTGGCAGAGCTCTGAGTTTAAGTCAGGTAGAACTGAGGTTGGGAAGGGATGCATAATTCAGCAGTCTGTCAAGGTCAGTGCTGTTTAAGGCCATTGTCATCTGAGTTCCCGTTCTACAAGGCTGTGCCAAGGCTCCTCTTTGCTAGAGGGGACAAGCCAGCTCTCCTGAGATGGCTCTTCATGCTGGAGGGGACAAACCAGCTCTCGTGGGATGAAAGCCCCCACTGGCTGGGGTGATTGCCTGGAAAAGTCTCTGGTCCTCCTAGAATCCAAGGTGACTGACTGCGCGGCCTCTGGGGGAACCGCCGGGAGAGGCAAGTTAGAAGAAAAATTGCAAATTTAAGAAACCTTTTTCATCCTGATTGACAATGTCTTAATATCCTTAATATTAAATATAAAACATTCTCACAGATCTGTAAGGAAAAGCCAAGCACTGCTGGAGGAAAACGGGCAAGGCTTTATGAAAGGAAATTCACAGAAAAAGAATTATAAATGGCCAGTACCCAGAAAAAAAGATGTTTCACTTCAAATCACACATACATTTACCTGAGACTGCTGGAAGGAAGGGGAAAGAGAGAGGGGGTGTGCTGGGGTCCCAGACAACAAATGGCCATCAAAGCCACCCCAGGCTGGTGGCCTCTGGTCCTTTGTCTCATGAATTGAAGAATGAATTTTACTGACAAGGAAGGTGAGCTTTAGAAAGGAGTTTTATTATGGGAGAGAGAAAGAGAGAGAGAGAGAGAGAGAGAGAGAGAACAAAAGCAAGCAGGATTTTTTAGACAGAAGGAGGGAGAAGAGGGGAAGTGGTACCACCCAGGGTCTTTGGGGGGGTTGATGAGGCTTTACTGGGCTGAGTCTTAAAACAATACTATACACACACACACACGATATTAAATGCACAGGAGGAGAGCTGGTCAGTCCAGTTGGCCAAACTGCAGGTTCCCATGAGGTGTCTATGTTCCTCTCCAGCCCGGTGACTGAACTGGAATTTCTGGCATATCTTTAAGTGCCAATGAATTGTCTGAATGTTGAGGAAAAAATATAGCCATGCATTCACATCACCTCTGTCTAACATTGCTTTGTGATGGCTTTTATGCTTTAGAATATAATACTCACTTTGTAGTGGTTTTATAAGTGCATACTAAGAGGGCTGAAGAGATGGTTCAGCAGTTAAGAGCATTGACTGCTCTTGCAGAAGATCCAGGTTTGAATCCAAGACCCCACATGGCAGCTGTGTCCTTAACTCCAGTTCCAGGGAATCCAATAGCCTCTTCTGACTTCTCTGGGAATTGCACAACACAGGCAGAGTCACGTACATGCAGGCAATACACTCATACACATAAAAAAAAAAAAAAAAACCTTAAAAATGCTTACTAAAATCTGTGTTAAAAAAGAATGAAAACTAAAAAGGAGAAAGCAATAAATACCACAGTTATCTAGTGGAGCATCTGTATGCAGCTCCCTTGTTTGCTAAAACAAGAACTCTGTTAAAAAAAAATCTTGGGACTGGAGAGATGGTTCAGCAGTTAAGAAGAGCACTGGCAGCTTTTGCAGAGAACCTGGGTTTAGTTCTCAGCACATATATGGTGGCTAACAACCATCCTTAAGTCCAGTTCCAGGGGATCTGATGCCTTCTTCTGACCTCCATGGGTATTGCACGACATGGGTGCACTCACACACATCCAGGTAATACACTCACATACAAAAATAAAAATCATAAAATATATGAAAAAACTTATCCCTGCTCCAAGTTTTTGTGTCTGTAAGCATGCCTGAAGGAGTTTCCTTTCCTAGAGCACTGAGCACCTGTTCTAATAATAATGCATGCAGTCTATCCACTAATGTGTGACATTGTGGGGACCCTATACATTGTGTAAGGACATTCAACTTGGGCTTCCAGTCCTTTGGGGAGGTAACTCTGCTGGAGCTGGGGCTACAGAGAATGAGCTTTCCGACATCCCTAGGTGAGCCTCTGGAGCCTTCTCTGGGTATGACTGGTCCCAGGACTACATTTCTGGTAATGTGACCATGCATAGCTTCCAGGCAGCCTGCTCTTCAGTTTGCTGTGTAAAACTAGAAGAAAGATAGGAAGACAGAAAAACAGAAGAGACATTGGTATTCCCTAAATATCTGTAGCTGATTTCATGTGCTCACTGGGTGTAAATGGAGATACTACATGCTGGACAGGGGAGAAACTACATGCTGCATAATGGAGAGACTACATGCTGCACAGTGGAGATACTACATGCTGGACAGTGGAGATACTACATGCTGCACAGTGGAGATACTACATGCTGCACAGTGGAGACACTACATGCTGCACAGTGGAGAGACTACATGCTGGACAGGGGAGATACTACATGCTGGACAGTGCGGATACTACATGCTGCACAGTGGAGATAGTACATGCTGCACAGTGGGGATACTACATGCTGGACAGTGGAGATACTACATGCTGGACAGTGGAGATACTACATGCTGCACAGTGGAGATACTACATGCTGCACAGTGGGGATACTACATGCTGGACAGTGGAGATACTACATGCTGGACAGTGCAGATACTACATGCTGCACAGTGGAGATAGTACATGCTGCACAGTGGGGATACTACATGCTGGACAGTGGAGATACTACATGCTGGACAGTGTGGATACTACATGCTGCACAGTGGAGATACTACATGCTGCACAGTGGGGATACTACACGCTGGACAGTGGAGATACTACATGCTGCACAGTGGAGAGACTACATGCTGCACAGTGGAGAGACTACATGCTGCACAGTGGGGATACTACACGATGCACAGTGGAGATACTACATGCTGCACAGTGGAGAGACTACATGCTGCACAGTGGAGAGACTACATGCTGGACAGTGGAGATACTACACGATGCACAGTGGAGATACTACATGCTGCACAGTGGAGAGACTTCATGCTGCACAGTGGAGAGACTACATGCTGGACAGTGGAGATACTACACGATGCACAGTGGAGATACTACATGCTGCACAGTGGAGAGACTACATGCTGCACAGGGGAGAGACTACATGCTGGACAGTGGAGATACTACATGCTGGACAGTGGGGATACTACATGCTGGACAGTGGAGATACTACATGCTGCAGGGTGGAGAGACTACATGCTGGACAGTGGAGATACTACACGCTGGACAGTGGAGATACTACATGCTGCAGGGTGGAGAGACTACATGCTGTACAGGGGAGATACTACATGCTGGACAGTGGAGATACTACATGCTGGACAGTGGGGATACTACACACTGGACAGTGTAGAGACTACATGCTGCACAGTGGAGAGTTACATGCTGCACAGGGGAGATACTACATGCTGGACAGTGGAGATACTACATGCTGGACAGTGGGGATACTACATGATGCACAGTGGAGATACTACTTGATGCACAGTGGGGATACTATATGATGCACAGTGGGAATACTACATGATGCACAGTGGAGAGACTACATACTGGACAGTGGAGATACTACATGATTCACAGTGGGAAAGCTAAATGCTGCACAGTGGAGATGCTACATGCTACACAGTGGAGATACTACATGCTGGACAGTGGAGGTACTACATGCTGCACAGTGGAGATACTTCATGCTTCACATGGGAGATACTACATGCTGGACAGTGCAGATACTTCATGCTGCACAGGGGAGATACTACATGCTGCACAGTGGAGAGACTACATGCTGCACAGTGGAGAGACTACACGATGGACAATGGAGATACTACATGCTGCACAGTGGAGAGACTACATGCTGCACAGTGGAGAGACTACATGCTTCACAGTGGAGAGACTACACGCTGCACAGTGGAGACTACATGCTGCACAGTGGAGAGACTACACGCTGCACAGTGGAGAGACTACACGCTGCACAGTGGAGACTACATGCTGCACAGTGGAGAGACTACACGCTGCACAGTGGAGAGACTACATGCTGCACAGTGGGGATACTACATGCAGGACAGTGTATATAACTACCAGCTAAACAGGCTTTGCTTCTGAGAAGTGGACAGGAAACTGTCCCTTTGGGTTTTATTTTAATTAAAAACTACCTTTTATGTATACGAGTGTTTTTCCTCATGTGTGTAAGTGCACCTTTGTTGTGACATGCCGGAGGAGGTCAAAAGAAACTATTGGATCCCCTGAAACTGAAGGTATGCTTGGTTGTTAGCTCACATGTGGGTGATAGCAATCATACCTAGATCTTCTACAAGAGCAGTCAGTGCTCTTAAGCACTGAGCCATCTCGCCAGCCCCATTTTTTAATTAAAAATATATTTATGTGGGGCTGGAGAGATGGCCTAGCGGTTAAGAGCACCGACTGCTCTTGCAGAGGACCCAGATTCAATCTCCAGCACCCACATGGTGGCTAAGAACCGTCTGTAACTCCAATTCCAGGAGAACTCCAGTTCCAGGGGAATCCGACACCCTCTTCTGACATCTGCAGCATTGCATGACACGGGTACACAAACCTACATGCTGACAGTACATTCATACACATACAAAAATAAATAAAAGTTAAAAAATATATATTTATGGGGCTGGAGAGATGGCCTAGCGGTTAGGAGCACCGACGCTCTTGCAGAGGACCCGGGTTCGATCCCCAGCACCCACATGGCGGTCGAGAGCCGTCTGAAACTCCAATTCCAGGAGAACTCCAGTTCCAGGGGAATCTGACACCCTCTTCTGACCTCCGCGGCATTGCACGACACGGGTGCACAAACTTGCATGCAGACAGTACATTCATACACATACAGAAATAAATAAAGTTAATAAAAAAATTTTTTTAAATATATATTTATGTATATGAATGTTTTGCCTGCATGTTTGTAAGTGTAGCACATGTGTGGAATGCCCGTGGAGACCAGAAGAAGGTGTCAGATCCCCTGGAACTGGAGTTTAAGGCAGTTGTTAGTTGCCAGGTAGGTGTGGAGAACTGAACCCTGGTCCTCGTCAAGGGCAGCCAGTGTTCTTAACTGCTGAGCCATCTCTCTAGCCCAGATTTTCATTTTTTAATGCAATGGGCATGTTTTTAATGCAATATTTATACAACTCCCAAATGCTCATAATCTTTGTAATTATAAAATGCAAATCAGAGGAGAGACAGTGTCAAGAACTGAGGGGATGCTGCTCCATCCCAGCAGAGCAACTCGGCACCTTGAAAAGAAAAGGAATGTTCAAGCTGGGCGTGGTGGTGCACGCCTTTAATCCTAGCACTAGGGAGGCAGAGGCAGGCGGATCTTTGTGAGTTCAAGGCCAGCCTGGTCTACAGAGTGAGTTCCAGGACAGCTGGGGCTACAGGGAGACCCTGTCTTGAAAAGACAAAAAAAAAAAAAAAAAAGAAAAGAAAAGGAATGTTCTAGAAATCCCACCTGGGTCTGCTCAGCCTTGGATGTCACTGTAGGTCCTCTGTCAGCTGTCACCACAGTTGGTGGCTATTGAGTGAACGGCAGAGGCCACACATCTGGAGACAAGCGCTCAGCACCCTGGCAGCCGGCACCCCAGAAGTCAGCCTGATCTTCACATTCTCTTACTCTCTCAGTTCTCTCATGCCTCTGTACTCTGAGTGTTTACCTGCACCCCAACAATCCAGGCTTAGCCACCCATCCTCCATAAGCCAATTAAAATAGCCAAATTAATAATGAAACGCAGAGAAAGATTTATTCAATGTGGTCACATTGGGAAGAGGAGAAAGAGACCCAGGGACCTCCCTCAAGCCTTTGGGGCCTCAGCAAGAGCAAGTGCTCTTAACTGCTGAAACAGGTCTCCAGCCCATCTGCTTTTTCTAGTAAAGCAATGCTCGCAAGCTTTTTGGGATCTGAACAAGGCAGGAGTGAGGACAACTGTTCCCAAGTTACATTTGACTGTTGAGATATGTGCCCATCAGGTAGCAGAGGCGAAGATGTGATCTGATCCCCTCTGAAAGACGAATGAAAGCCAGAAACATTGAGAGGCTGATAATAGTGATTTCATGCAATAGATCTGGGGCTAGAAAAGGCCTCCTACCCCTTAACTGGCAGAATTTTCCACTTTTACTGGTAAATGAAATAATGTTGTTTCACCACAAATTAACAGCTAAGATGCACTAAAACATAGTTGTGGGGCTGGAGAGATGCCTCCGCTGTTAAGAGCATTGGCTGCTCTTGCAGAGGACCTGGGTTCAGTTCCCAGCACCCACATGATGGCTAACAACCATCTGTAACTTCAGTTCCAGGGGATCCAATCCCTCTTCTGGCCTCCAAGGGTATTGCACACATGTGGTGTACATACATACATGCAGGCAATACACTAATACACATAAAAATAATTAAAAGAAATGATCAAACACATTGGTATGGCAGATGGCAACAAGGCTTGGAGGAAGGACAAGATGGATGGGAGGTGCTATGCTGTCTTAGTTACTTGGGACAAAATATCTGGCAAAATGAACTTATGGGGGAAAGGTTTTTTTTGTTTGTTTGTTTGTTTTGTTTTGTTTTGTTTTGTCTGAGGGTCGTGTGTGAGAAGCCAGCTTGCCCTAGGTAGTAGGGAAAAGGGCTTAGGATGAAAATTGCTAGTTTCTCACATATGTTGTAGCGAGAATGGAGGCTGGGCTTAAAAGGAAGATTAAGAGTTAACACACCAAAGCCAAGACTGAGATACCAAGGAAGACAAGTGAGAGGGCTTGTAGCTGTCTGAGGGAACCAAGGTGGAGAGCTAAGAGGAAGGATGGGGCTCTGAGCTAGTGACAGCAGCTGGCTGTCCTCACCAAAGCTCTTGAGGAGCATGTACAAGGTACATGGCCCTTCATGTGGTCTAACTTCTGATCTAGTTTGGGTGACAGACTGAATTGTGAGAATATCACTAACAAGAAGTTTCCACCTAGGAGACCACCCCAGACCACCCTATTGACAAAGAATGAAACATGAGGTAGCCAAGAAAGACGTGTATCCTGGCTGCTGTTGTAGAGCTCACTGCCACCGCAGAGCTCCAAGCTGGTCCTGTAAACCTGTGAACTCACGGAGCTTAGTACAATTAGCAGCACTCGAGACACCTGCAAGGTTGGAGGGTCCTGATGCTGGCCGAGTGAGGCAAGAACAGAGCATGTGGGCCCTCCGTTGGCTGAGTGCATGATAGACCAGAGGATTAACCAGTCTCCACAGAGATATCCTCAGCCGTTGTCTAGTTTCTGCCATGGCCCTATAAAATTTCTGGATAAAGGGAATTCTACATCTTTTTCTTCTTCTTTTTAAAAACATTTGTTATTTTAATTTTAGGTATATGAGTGTATTGTTTACATGTAAGTGTACCCATGTTGTGCAATACCCACAGAGGTCAGAAGAAGGTGGTAGATTCCCTAGAACTGGAGTTGCAAATGGTTAGCCACCATGTGGGTATTGGGAAGTGAACCCGGGTCCTTTGCAAGAGCAGACAGTACTCTAACCACTGAGCTATCTCTCCAGTCCCAGCTTTTTCTTCTTGGAAATCATTATAGACCCACTCAGAGGTGTCTCTCCTAGGTGACTAAATGGCAAGCTGACAAAGATGAATCATCATAGATGGTTTTGGAAAGTCAGGGAAGACTCCATTTTCTTTTGATCAGTGTTCCACTATTACACTATGAAGGCCAAGGATTGTATCTCCCAGGGGGCCACGCTGTTCTAAATGGGGTCTGCCAGCTAGGGTCACTTCAGAGCCAGTGGATGCCACCTTGCAATGCCTGTGGAAGTCTTCAGAATCCTAAAGAAGGAATCCACCTGCCTTGGGGAAATTAACCTGAAAAAGATGTTTTCAGTACCCATTTTACTGAATTACTGTGTGAAGTCTCACCTAAAAACCTCACCAAGCCCCTCCCAAACAGCTTTCACGCTGGTGGGTTGCTGTGTAGTTCGTGTTTGTGAAGTTATTTACCTTTTCTGGGTTTGGAGGAAACATTTGTGTCTTGGTAATTTCCTTTACCGTTGTCTAGTATTACAGGGGATGCTGGGAAACATCCCATACAGATTCAATGGAAGCCTTAACATTAGTAACTCTTTTTTCTTGTTTCTGAGGCTTATAAAACATCCTCACCGCTCTCAGGCACACCACCCTTTACTGACTGGATAGTTAGAGGTTTGCTGGGAGTATCATATTTCAGCAATAACTTTTTTCCTTGTCATTTTTACTGACCCTGTGGCAAATGTGGTCCTGAGGCCACACACTGCTCAATTAGACACTGCGATTCTTAGAGCCAGAGGCTGTTCCTCACACCTCCTGCACAGGCATGGTAAGTGGTCAATAAATATTACACAGTGATTAACAGATGATTTAGGATCTCAACAAATAGTAATGGATCCTTCAAAGGCTCTTGGGAATTCTTCTGTTAATGTGCTTGCTGACAGCTTGGAGGATCGGAGAACAAGTTTTTTAAACAGGTGGAGGAGACAAGATATGGTGACAGTACCCCTAAGGATAGAAAGACATTCAAGGAGCTTCTACCAGTGAAGAGAAATGAAATGGCATTCCAACAGGATGAAACCAACATACTGTTTTAGGAATGACACTTTTGCCCAGAGTAGAAAGAACATGGGCTTGTTCACTCTGTCACACCAGGCACGCAAGCACAACTCACAGTTGTGCTACCTATAAAACAAAGATCACGCCACTGGGTTGGGATGTAACTCATTTGATAGAGTACTTACTCGTCTAGAATATTTGAGGTTCTGGGTTTGATCCCCAGGACCACATAAAATGGCACTTGGGAGAAGAGGCAGGAAGAAGGTCAAGGTTATCCTCAGCTAGTCAGTTTAAAGGACAGCCTAGCCTACATGAGATCCTGTCTTAAAAAATATGTATTATTATCATTACCACCTCCCACAGAGCTGTTGTGTAAAGGCCAAGTCAACAGAGATGAAGTGTCTAGTACAGTTCTGGACACAGTATGGACTTAAAAAAATGTCACTAGTTCTTAAAACATCCCTATGGATCCAGGAAAGAGCCACAGTAGACTCAGGCACAGCGGCTGGAGGGAGGGAAAGAAAGAATGGATCAAACACAGTCCCCCAACCTGGAGGGAGTAGTGGACACTGGTGATGTCTCTCAGATGGCTGGCACATCCTGGAGGTGCTTTGCAAGACTGAATGCATCAGGTTGGGACGTCCTGGGTCCTGATGTGACAGGTTAATGGAATTCTAGGCTGATCCTTGGTCACATGTTCAAAAACAAAACAAGAAAAAACAACCCCGTAGGTAATGAAAGGCATCCATGGAGGTGTGGCCAAGATGGCTGAAGAGGTGGACACTGGGCGGGGTGGAGAAGGAGAGGACTGAAGGAGATGAGGTAACTGTCCTGCTCACAGACACAATGGTGTGGTCTGTCTTCCTGTTTACCTCCCAGTCAGACATATGGTCACAGCTCACTGTACTGCTGCGTATTGCTGTGTGACACACTGTGAGTGACACTCTTAGTGACTTCAATCAGTATGAAGTTGTGACCTCTTAGTCTTAGGGAAGGCATGTGTGAAACTTCCAGGGGGCCCGGAATGACCAGGGATCAGCCTGGAGGGAGAGGGAGAAGGAAAAGGAGGGAGAGGGGGTGGGGGAGGGGACAGGAAGAAGGAGAGGCTGTTCCTGGTGCCAGGCCCCAGCTCCTAGAACCACGCCGTAAACTGCCTACCTGGCAAAGGCTGGCTGCCGTTGCTGGGAACACAGCTGAAGCTGCTGTTGCAGGACTTTTCCCGAGGAGAACGATCCAACATCTGCTCACCCCACAGGGTACCCACAACGCCCCAGACAAACAACTCCATTAGAGACCAGCCCTGTGAACCAATGGGCTTGGGGGGGAGGGCCTTCCCCACAGGAGCATGGGCGATCTTCGATCTTCAACACCTGCATCACTAAAAGGTCTTATCCTAGCGTGTGTGAAAACATCCTCAAAGGTGCGTAGGTGGACCCCCCTCCCCCCAGTCAGCCTTCCACTTCCTATTTAAGTCTAGCTGCCCAGGAGACCATGTACAGGCAGGATACCACACAGCTTCTGGAGGGCTCAGGAGTATGTGGCTAGCACCTCAGATGAAGATCTAACTGCCCCTCTCCTTCTACTAAGGGGCATTAACTGCTCTGCTCTTGGGCTCTGACGTCAAAATGGTCACCACTTTGTCCTGCCCAGAGGACAGCATTCACAGCAGCTGTTGATCTGGGAACTGGAGCGAGACGACTGTCCATTGATACATATTGAGCTGCTAATGGCTGATTCCTCCAAGCCTGGATTTCCGGAGAGAAAAATATCAACTGATAATTGAATATTATTCAATATTAAGTTCCAACATAATAATAAAATATTAATATGTTGCCAAGCACCTGTCATAACAACCATGAGACAATACAGAGCCCTCACCTTGTATTTTAATCTTATGCCCCGCGCTGGTCCCCCTGTGCTAGCGCCCCCCCAGCCCCATCTCTGTCTCTGACACTATCGTCCTAGTTCTTCCAAAGAGGAAGAGAGGGTCAGAGTGGCTCTGTGGGCTGTTCCAGGGCACACAGACACAAGCACACTGTGGCTCTGTGAGCTGTTCCAGGGCACACAGACACAAGCACACTGTGGCTCTGTGGGCTATTCCAGGCACACAGACACAAGCACACTGTGGCTCTGTGGGCTGTTCCTGGCACACAGACACAAGTACACTGTGGCTCTGTGGGCTGTTCCTGGCACACAGACACAAGTATACTGTGGCTCTGTGGCTGTTCCAGGCACACAGACACAAGCACACTGTGGCTCTGTGGCTATTCCAGGTACACAGACACAAGCACACTGTGGCTCCTACTGGCCCTCATGCTGTGCCGTGGAATGGGGGGCTGAGTCACATGGTACCTGGTTTCCCAGAGAGCACCTCTGTTCAGGATCTGGTTTGTATCCTGCTACACTGGATTCTTGGTGTCGAAAAATGTTTTTCCAAATTTCTTACATTATTCTTAAAAATCCTTTTTAGGGTGCTAGTGCTGTGTTTTTGGGGGTGCTGGTATGTTTGGGAGTATTGGTGGTATGCTTTGCACTTGTCCAGCATGCAGGAAGCCTTGGGTTCAATCCCCAGCACTGTAGAAATCAGGAGCGGCAGTGCATGCCCCTGATCCCAGCACTAAGGGGGTGGAAGCAGAAAGACAAGATGTTCAAGATCATTTAAATTTATTTATTTATTTATTTATTTATTTTTGTTATGTGTATGAATGTTTTGTCTGCATGTATGTAAGTGCATCATGTGCATGCAATGCCTATGGAGGCCAGAAGAGGGCACTGGATCCCCTGGAATTGGAGTTACAGATAGTTGTTAGCTGCCATGTGGCTGCTGGGGACTGAACCCAAACCTGTGGGTCCTCTGTAAGAGCAGCCAGTGCTCTTAAGCACTGAGACACCTCTCCAGCCCCTCAAAGTCATGTTTTGTTACGAAGGGAGTTCAAGGTCCAGCCTGGGCTACAGGTGGCTCTGTCTCAAAACAAACAAACAAAAGAACATGGGGTGAAAAACGGGTTTTGGAGGAAAGGTGCTGAGCAATGAAGGAGTGAAGAAGGGTCGCTGGGGGAGGAGGCGGCTCTCAGACAACGGCCATGCTGGAAATACAAAAGGCCAGGAGGCCGAGTCAGTGTGGCTCGTTCCAGGATGGTGCAGGAGGCTGGCCAGTTAGAGAAGGTCGCCTATTTAGAAGGCCAGGGAAGACAGCGGCTAAGAAACAAATTGTGCCTCTTCATCCTCCTCGTCTGACCTGGGGCCAATGAGAGCCATGCTAGGCACAGCTCCACAGCTGATGCTTTTCCTCTGTTGCTGGCTTTGCTCTCCCAGTGTGAGTGGGTGTGTGCATGTGTGGACTGGGGGTGACAGGGGGCAGCCCAGGATCCAGTGCAGAAGTAACTCTGTCCCCTGCTCCAGGAGGAGAGAACCCACCAGAAGCTCTGTGTAGCAGACCTGAAATCCTTCCATCATCCTAATGCCTGCGTAACCCTGGAGACCGCCGTCCACTTTCACACTGTGCTTTGGTTACAAAAGAGATCACACGGTGGCTCTGTGGCAGCTCCAGTCAGCTCCCTCTGCGGAACCACGTGTGGGATGGCAGCAGGACAGGAGGACAGGAGGACAGGAGGACAGGAGGACAGGAGGAAGGCCTCCTTGCTGGCAGTCGTTTTGTCTGGTCACGGGGTCTTCCTTTATGCTCCTGCCTGGTCCTCCGGCCTCGTCTCCTCAGAGACTTGGTTCCTGAAGGCGGCTGTGGGCAGGGCTGTCTGTGAACATCCGGGGGGGCTGGCAGGACAGGGTGCTCCTTGGTTCCGCCGTTGACTCTTTTGGTGACCTCCCAGGACGGACTCAGTTTCTAGAGCTTGGTCCTGTCTCTTCCACTGTGTGTCTGTGGGGTCCAGAATCTGGCTGTGCCATGAGGGTGGTGGGTGTGTTCTGTGCCTCTCTGGTGACTCTGGGGCTCCATCCCCCAACAGTGGTAGCCATGATGATCCAGACGATGCTGCAACTGACCTCAGGACAGTGGAAGCTGGCTGTCCTTGGAGTGTTTGCCTAGCACACACAAAGCCCTGAGTTCGATTCCCAGCATGACATAAACCAGGCCCTTGGGAGGTGGAGGCAGGAGAAAAGCCGTCCTTGGCTACATAGTGAGTTTGAGGTCAACCTGGGCTACTTGAGACCTTGTCTCGAAAAAGAAAAAAAAAAACATCAAAGAGCTACCGAGAGAGAAAGAAGAAGAATGATATATTAGACTTAGAGTGAGAATAGTCACAGTTTCTGTCACTATGACCAAATCCCTGGGAAAGGCAACCTTTTGAGAGATGGGATTTGCTTTGTCTCCTTGACTCTATACACTTGGGCGTGTAGTAAATGAGAGCTTGCTACTTGATCACAGGCAGGAAGCAGAGAGACAGATAGGAAGGGTCCGCCCTCGGTGACCTACCTCCTCCAGCTAGGTCCTACCTCCTAACGTTACTAGACCCCTCCCACCCAATAGCACCACCTGCTGGAGTCCTAGGCTCTGATACTTGAGCCTGTGGCGGACATTAGGATCCAAACTATAACAACAGGAAAGAGTAACAGTTGGCAAAAGCAGCCTGGGAGGAAGCAAGAAAGTGTGTGGACCCTGCGGCCAGGTGCTGTAGCCGCACCTCCCCTGATGTTTTTAGAGTGCCCACGGCCAGGATGCTGGTCCCAGCTCTGCTGTTTAGATGGTCTTAGTTTCTGTTTCTTTTGCTGTGGTAAAACAAACAAACAAACAAACAAAAAACCAAAAAACAAACAAACAAACAAAAAAACAACAACAACAGACAAAAGGGCTTATCTTGGCTCACAGTTCCAGGCTACAAGCCACGGGAAAATGATAGGGAAATGGTACCACCCACAGTGGGCACATCTTACCACCTCAGTTAACCTGGTCAAAGTAATCCCACACTGGGGGTGCCAAGAGGCCATTCTCCCAGGTGGTTCCTGTTCCTGTCCAGTTCACAGTTAACGCTAACCAGCACAGATGAGAAAGAAAAATCTCAGCGAGTTTAGCTCGGTCAATGTCTTCTAGCTAATAAGTGGCAGAGTCAAAACTTGAACCAGAATCTCTTTGCCTCTAGAGCCCGTGTTCCTGGTTTGCTGCAGCCAGCCTGCAGGTGAGTTCACCTGTAGTACCGTGGTTTACAGGTGCTCTATGGTTTATAGGTGCCCTGTCCTGGGATCTCTAGGGTGACTCTAGCAGACCCCAGGGAAACTAGCAGAAGGAACTGATGGCTGTGGTTTAAGCACGACCCAAAAGAGCCCCCTGGGAAATCTAGCCACCAAAGGGGAGCGTGCTGTACCTTGATGACCCTGGGAGTCCAGGAAGCATCAGAAGGCAGGAGAATTCATGGGGAATCCCCGATGTGCTGGGACTGTTACTCCACAAGTTTAATTTTGATGGAGTTGTATTGACTATCTGAGGTCAAGTCACTCTGCTACTAAGTGTTGTCAGTAGGAAGAGTTCACCTCCCAGCCTGTCAGCCCCTTTCTCCCCGCCCACTTCCTCTCCTATACCCGCAATCAGCCCATGGTGATCATGACAGCTCTTGATGTGTGTTTATGACAGAGCATAGACAGTGTCTGTCTAGAATACTTTGGATAAAGTAGAGATCACAGAATTGTCACCTCACCTCTCTCATCCAGCTCACAGATGTTTGGATTTTTCTTTCTTGATATTATCTAACTTATATGGAGGTCCCTTGATGTGGCCATTTTCCTGGATGAAGCTTATGATGGGTGGCCATGTGACAGATCAGTGTGCCTGCCACATCTTGGTTTTGGGGTCCTCCTTGTCTAGTCCCTGTGAAGTGCTTCCGTCTGGTGAGATGGCTGAGCTCCTATGTCTGGTGTTTCTGCTATGATCTGATGTATTCTCAGGCCTCGTTACTTATTAGCACAAATAAATTATGCATCAGCCTGAGCCTCTTGGTGTGCTGGCCGATGGTGCTGTTTGCTTGTGTAAACAAGATAGAAAGCCATTCTTTCTCGGCACTCAGGTCAAAACTGTTGTTGTTGTTGTTGTTGTTGTTTTTTTAATAAAATGAATCATTCAAGGCCAGGTATATTCTGAAAGATGCTTTTCTGTGCAATATAGAGTCAATCAGAGCAGCCCATTCTGCTGTTCCCAATGTGTGTGTGTGTGTGTGTGTGTGTGTGTGAGAGAGAGAGAGAGAGAGAGAGAGAGAGAGAGAGAGAGATCTCAGAGAACACTTGAGTTGTAGTTCCCTGGGCTGAGTGGCTTTAGGAGAACTTGTTTGTATCCAGTCCTCATCCTGACCTCAGGACCCACCTGACTACACCTCTCCAGGCATCAGGGTCGTTATCTTCAAAACAGGGTGGTACCAGCCTGATGCGGAAAGGAAATTTCAGATGATTCAAGAAGTGTGAGAGGAGGAAGCTGGAGAGGGGGAGATGTCTCAGTGTGAAGTGCTTACTTGGAGACCAGAGTTCAAACCCCAGAAACCACCTAAGAAAGTGGGCATGCTTGTAATCTCAGCACTAGGAGACAGAGACAAGTATGTCTGAGGGGCTCACTGGCCACCCAGCCTAGACTAAGTGGTGAGCCTCACGTCCCAGTGAGAGAGACCAGGCCTCAAAATACAAGGTGGACAGCAAATTAGGTTGACCTCTGAGCTTCACATGTGTGCGCACACACATACATCCACGAACGTAGAGAAACAGGTGCATGGTGTCCCTTCCACAATGCTCCTCCCACGTCAGCGCTCCCCACTGTTCACAGCAGCGGAGCTGGTGGTCCACAGAACATCCATATGCAGCAGCATGTGGTCATCTGGGAAGGCAGTGGTCGCCCCCTGTATCACGCAGGGCCGTGCCCCCTGGCAACATTAGCGGGCTTGTGCATCACACTGGCTGGCAGGACCTGGTGGCTTGGGAGGACTCACAGAAGCATCCCTGTTCTTTATAGCCACTGCCCAGACTGGGCCCTGGTTCCAAGTCACGGTCAGCTTGCTGACGACATCTGGGAAACTTGGGGCTGTCACTCCCGTGCTCTGCCAGCAGTCTATCCTTTTTGCTAATCATCTCCCTGAAGACCTTTTAGAAAGTCAGATGGCTTGTGGTCTGTTGCTCCAAACCGCTGCTCATCCTGGCTCTGATCACACCATATCAGGTTTAATGGGAGGGTGGGGAGAGAGTCCCCAAGAATTCTCCAGAATAGACACAGGGGTGGGGGTGGCTTGCTCTCTGTCCACTTTTATGTAGCAAAACTTTCTGAAGGGAAACAGCTTAGGTGTTGGGAATTCCTAGGAGTGCAAGTTTGTCAGGACATGGCAGGATGCATCTGCCGACAGGGGTGGGGGCAGAGCAGAGATGGAGACGTCAGAAATAGTCGTTTCTACCACCACCCATCATGTGAAGGGAACATGCGTGCATGTTGCTTCCCCAGACCACTGTGAGACGTGAAGTCTGAGCTGGCTTCAGAGTGTCAATGTATTAACGCCATAACTGAGACCAGGGTGGGCCGGTGACTCGCTTTGGCCCCCTGAGCCTGAAGCCACAGCCTCTGTGTCCTGAAGTCACAACCTTTGCATCTGGGCTCCTCCTGTTCTGTCAAGGTGTCTGGGTGGGATCTGAAGCTCCCGGGGGTTCTGCGGACTTCTTGCCTGCTGTCCTACACCAGGGCTCACCAGAAGCCTCCCCCGGAGGTCTGCGGCTGACTCTTAGCCCTGCCCTGCCTGTCTTTACCAATGACACCTCACTCACTAGATGTCTACAGCTTTTCACCTGTGTGCATCACCTTGCATCCTCATCTGAACTGAGGGAAGATTGCCCTGTCCATGAGCTCAGCATGCAAGACACACTGCAGTGGACATGAGTCGCGAGCTGGCGACGTGGAGACCTGGACAGAGCTGACTTCAGGAGCAGCTGGGAAGATCGCCTAATTGGAGTAGCCAGGCAGGAAAGGAAGAAAATTGCAAATTTGGTCAGCTTTGAGATGTGACAGAAAGGTGGGGTCGGGACTGGAGGGGACCTTTAGTGAGTTATTCTTACAGTGTTGGGGATAGACCTCAAGGACTTGCTCTCTACCACTAAGTTACAGCCCAAAACTCAGGCTCTCACTGTGTAGCCCAGGAAGGGTCTAAATTCATTATAGCCCAGGCTGGCCTAGAACTCCTTATAGTCAAGGCTGGCTTTGAATTCATGATCCTCCTGCCTCAGTCTTTTGAGTGCTGGGATTACAGACTTTGCATAACCATGCCTGGCCAGAGGAGGCTTATTTAATGATCAGTAAGTATACCTTTTTAGTGGTGAGCAAAGCCATCCCCCGAGGACCAAATGGGACAGAGAGGGACAGCCAGTCATTAAGAGCTAGCAAAGATGGAGGGTGTCACCCATAGGAGGTCACAGAGGACAGGGGAGGGGTGGGCTGGGGACTTCAACAGCTCTTCACAGAAGGTTAGGAAACATTTCCATCCCTGGCCTGCTGGCCACACTAGGATAATTAAATAACTTAGATAATTTTGAATCATTGAGAGATCGGAAGGTCTTTATTCCTTGTCAGCACAGCCCACGATTTCGGAGCTATTACTCTTGGGCTCAGGGTTTATTAGTGGAGGACATGTGACATCCTTTCTTTCCTGTTGTCTCCCCAGCCTGTGCCGTAGACCCTTGCTCAGGACACCGTGGGCAGCTGGGGTCTGCCCCTCTTCGGGTGACCCAGCCTGCCCAGCTTCTCTCCCGTGTCCGCGCTGCTGTGTGGCACTGCCCTCCTTACTCTTCCGTGCCACCTGTGCTCCCCCCCCCACCCCCAGGTTTCATCAATTCAAAGTTGATCTAATAGAAACTCTACCCAGCCTCCCTGGCTCCAGCCTCCTCCGGCCCCATCCATTCTGCCTCCGGACTAGGACGTGCTGCATTCCTCATCCTGCTAGAAATACAGTAGAGCTTCCGGCTCTGCGGGAATGGAATAAAAATGACCTGGCCCAACCTGACCTCAATTCTCAGGCGCAGGAGGTAAATTCGTTCTCTGAACACCTCGAGGTGTTCTTTCTGTTGTCCCTTTACTGACTTCTTACTCTTGCCAGCTCCTTATTCATTCTTCTAGCCTGCCTGGCATCTATACTCTGTTCATCTCTCTAATAGCAACCCCTCATCCTCATCAGTCAACAGTTTCCTGCCCCAGAACCTTTGCTCTGTCTGTGTTTCTCTCCTGCAGTGTCCTGGGTCTTCTCATGTCTGAGTCTTAATTAGCTTTCAGTTTAAATGGCATAGCTCTCCTGAAAAATCCTTCTCTGGGAACCCACCAGTGGTTAGTGCTCAGTTGACCACATGAGTCGGGGGAGGCCACGTGTCCCTGCTGCCTGCAGGCCTTGCTCTTCTGAGTTTTCATGGCCCCAGAGGCAGAGTGCTGTTATAAGCCTGGGGTTTACTGTATCCTTAAAAAGTGCTGGACTTCTTCCATGCCAAGCTTTTATGAGCCTTATTTAATCAGCATACATGTGTATGAGGTATGGATGGTGATTTCACTCTATAGATGAGGTTGCTGGGGCACAGAGAAGGGAAGCAGCCTACTGAGGGTCACACAGCCAGAGTGAGCAGGACCCCAGTTGAGCCTGGCCATCTGGTTTCAAAGCCCATGTCCTGATAACTGAAATAAGACAATGGGTCTGTTAGGAGCCCAGATGTGGCCCTGGCCAGCCCCGTGATCCTGGGAATATTACTTAACGTGTTGGCCTCAGCTGGGCAACTGTCCATCAGGGTGGTGGTGATCCCCTCCGACAAACAAGATATACGAGAACCAGACACACTTGAGGCTCAGTAACATCAGCTTAGTCCTGGGAGCAGCAGGTCAGGGCCGAGCAGCCAGGCCAGGCGAGCGGGATCACTGCAACATGCCCTCCATAGACAGAGTGGGTTGTCATGTTCCTGAAAGAGCCGGTATATCTGGAAACTGAGTCCGAAGGGCTGTATGTACAAAGGAACTGGCCTGGTCTCAGAGTCTTGGATTTGCCATGGCAGCTGTTGACAGGAGCCTGCAGGAGGCAGGGCGATGCTTCGATTCTGCTGGCTGTTCTGGGCATGGCATTTGGCACACACCTCTAAATGCCCATGGTGCCTCTGTGAGCTTTCAAGTTCCCCCTCCAGTGAGGCCCGCTGTGCAGAGGACACACCCAAGTTTAGTTTGAACACAGCACTTGTCCCTGTGACTTAGGTCTCGTGTATATGTTTATGTGTCTGTGTGTATATGTGTGTGTGTCTAATATGTATATATGTGTGTATATGTGTCTCTGAATGTGTATGTTTTTATGTATGTGTGTATCTGTGTGTGAGTGTACCTGTGTATATGTGAGGTTTCTGTGTATGTCTTGTGTGTATATGAGAGAATATGTGTCTGTGTGTATATATCTGTGTGTGTATGTGAGTGTGCTTCTGTGTATGTGTATCTTTGTGTCTATGTGTGTGTGTATCTGTGTGTATGTATAGTGTGTGTATGTGTGGCTGTGTGTATATGTACGTGTGTATGTGTGTGTGGCTGTGTGTATATGTGTATAGGCCCATTCATGTATGTTTTGTTTATAACTGCATAGGCCAGACTGTGTGGCCTGTGGTCTTCTTTCCATCTCACTGTGGGATCACTGGGATTTTGGATGCGTTCTACTACTCCCAGCTTTACATGAGTCTGAGGATTTGAACTCGGGTCTTCACACTTGCACAGCAAGCACTCTACCTGCTTGCTCTGCCCCAGGCCTCTTTGTCTAAGCCAGGGGACAATAAAACTTCCTCTGAGAGTAATGTTTGGGAGCTAAGTGGCCTGCTGCGTATGCTGTCCCCGGCTCCACTAAGGGCACGCAAGGCACATATAATACCACTAGTCACTGCTCTACACTATGACAAGCTTGTTCTAGAAAGGGCCACACAGTGTTCTAGGCTCTGTAGCAGTGGCCTCTGTTGCAGCTTCTTGGCTGCAAGGACTCTCCCAGTGTAGCAGGAAAACAGCCTGAGACAACACAGAAACAAGTATTTGTGGCCATGTTCCAATAAAACTTTATTGACAAAATCAACCAATGAGCTGCAGCTTGCCAATCTCTACTCAGTCATGGAGTGTCTGGGAGCCACTTTTGTCTGCTCAGCTGCATTAAAATCTCCCTGGAGTCCCAGGTCTCTATGCTTTACCATGATGAATGGTAGAAGAGGGTTATCAGACCGAGGAGGAAGTGCACAGCTTTTCTGAGCACTCTCCAGAGAGTGCGATGTGTCTATAGAGGGCAAAAGCCTCTGGTCTACAGCCAGCTGCCCTCAGGGACCAGCCTAGGGAGAGAGGAGCCAGCTTGCTGTGCGCATGAGGCTCTCAGAGAAGATGGCTTCTCAGCAGGCGAATCCTGGATACGCAGCCCCGATGCCAGCCTAGCAGCCATTGTATCCCCAGGGTCTCTGGGTTTCTGTGGCATTGAGAGCATTTCTCCCTGTGTGCTTCCCAAAGCTTTCTCGCCCTTTGCTGATAAGGACAAGCGCTGCCCCTCAGCAAGCAGATCAGCTCTTTGGACCTGCTTCCTTCAAAGCAGTTTCCATGCTGAGCCCCAACTAAGATTTTCCATTTCAAATCTTGATGGTTACTCCAGGGAGTGAGATGCCACACACGGCAGCCCGAGGGACAGCAGCTTCCTGGGGACAGTTGGTTTTGACATTATAGTAAGAGATATCACCTTGGAGAACAACACCCAGCCTTTCCTTCTCTTAAAAAAACAATGAGAGCCTTGGGGACTTCAGGACCCCCTTTCTCAGGGCAGCAGCTGTGGGAGGCTGGCCCCCATGATGAAGAACTATCCCAGGTGCTGATGCCCCTGCCACCTTCTTGGGCTTCTGTGGGTTCCTGTTTTGAGGTGTCTGTACTGGCTGTGACATGGAGGACCAGAGTGGTCAGGTCATCTGGACCTAGAGTCACCTCCTGCCTGGCTTCCCTGTCTCTGTCATTTGGTTGAATGTTGACCTAGTATTTTTAAATTTATTCTTATTTTGTGTGTATGAGTATATTCTCTGCGTGTGTGTTGTAGGTGCACCCAGGCAATGGGTCACGCAGTGCCTGTGGAGGCCAGAAGAGGGCATCAGATCCCCGTCTTCTGCAAGAGCAGCTAGTCCTTTTAACTGCTGAGCTACCTCTAGCTCCTGTCTAGGCTCATTTTGAGTGGGCACTTGGGTCAGCATTTGAGCTTTAAAGCATAATGTGTGCTATGTCAAGCAGGTATTCCTTTTCATTACTGAGTAGTAGTCCATGACCCAATTTTGCCTCAACATTTTGTCCATCCAATCACCTGTGGAATTATGCTTGAGTTGTTTCCAGTTACTACTATGAATAAATAAATCTCCTCTAGGCAATGATATTTGAGTCTTATGTGTGAACATGTTTCATTCTGTCACACACTTAAGAGTGAAATTGCTTGGACATATGATATGTACCTATGTACTCTATGGCAAATGGCTGCACTGTTTTCCAAAGTGGGCTTAGTGTTTCTTATTCCTGCCAGCGTGAATTCCAGTTGCTCTGTCTTTGACAACACTTGTAGTTACCAGCTTGCTTCTTAGCCTTGCACTGTGACTATGTGGCTGTATGTTGTGGACTTGGCTCACATGTTCGCATGCTTGTTAGTCATATATAGAATTCCTTTTCTTTTTTTTTTTTTCTTTTTTGTCTTTTCTAGACAGGGTCTCTCTGTAGCCCCAGCTGTCCTGGAACTCCCTCTGTAGACCAGGCTGGCCTTGAACTCACAAAGATCCGCCTGCCTCTGCCTCCCAAGTGCTAGGATTAAAGGCACGCGCCACCACGCCCGGCTAAAATTCCTTTTCTTAAGTGTCTGGTCAGATCTCTTCTTCATTCTGGGATTGGACTTCTGTCTTATGACCTGGAAGAGTTAATTAGATTACTGTCAGATATGGATTTTGATTTTGTTGTTGTGGTTGGTGGCTTGCCTTTTATTTCCTCTCCTCCTCCTCCTCCTCCTCCACGTCCTCTTCCTCCTCCTCCTCCTCCTCCTCCTCTCCTCCTGTCTTTTGTCATAGTCATTGTCATTGTTGTCGTCGTCCTCCTCCTCCTCCTCCTCTTTCTCCTCCTCCTCCTCCTCTCCTCCTGTCTTTTGTCATAGTCATTGTCATTGTTGTTGCTTTTGTTGTCGTCATCGTCCTCCTCCTCCTCCTCTCCTGTCTTTTGTCATAGTCATTGTCATTGTTGTTGTTGTCATCGTCCTCCTCCTCCTCCTCCTCTCCTGTGTTTTGTCATAGTCATTGTCATTGTTGTTGTTGTCGTTGTCGTCCTCTTCCTCCTCCTCTTCTCCTCCTCTCTTTTGTCATAGTCATTGTCATTGTCGTTGTTGTCCTCCTCCTCCTCCTCTCCTGTCTTTTGTCATAATCATTGTCATTGTTGTTGTTGTCGTCGTCCTCCTCCTCCTCTCCTGTTTTTTGTCATAGTCATTGTCATTGTTGTCGTCGTCATCCTCCTCCTCCTCTTACTCCTCTTGGTCTCCTCCATTGTCATCATCTTTGTCTTCTTTTCCATGATCTTTCTTCAAATAGCAGATCCTAATTTTTGTAATTGATGCATATGTACGTTCTATGCATGGCTGTGTGTATCTGTGGTGCCACAGTTCAAGTATGGAAGGCAGAGGACAGGCAACTTGAGGGTATCAGTTTTCTTCCACCAGGTCAGTTCTGGAGATCAAATTCAAGTGTCGGGCTTGGTGCCAAGTATCTTTATCCACTGAGCCATCTGGCCAGCGCTGAAGGTTCTAATCTTGATGAAGATCAGTTAATCCTTTCTATGTTGTTGGTTGACACTGTGTGTCCTGATTTTTTTGTTTATTTGTTTAATATTTTTATTTATTATTTTTGTTTTATGTGTATGAGTGTATTACCTGTATGTATGTAAGTACGCCTGCATCCTGCAATGCCTGAGGAGGTCAGAAGAGAGAGATTCCCCTAGAACTGGAGCTACAGATGGTTGTTACTCACCATGTAGGTTCTGGGAATTGGACCTGGGTCCTCTGTAAGAACAGCCAGTACTTTTAACAGCTGAGCCATCTCCCTAGTCCCCTGTGTGTTATGTTTTTAAAACACGTTATGCATCCGCTGTGCCACAAGGCATGTTTGGCTACTGAATTCCTTCAGGGCCCAGCAGGAGCTTGCCTGTCCTTGAATAAATCACCGCCCAGGCTCCCTCTGATACCTGGAGCCCCTGTTGGGTAGCAGCTCCTCGCCCTGGTCCCTATTCATACCCTGAGTGGAGCCAATGTGTTACTGTGTTGAAGGTGTGGGGGGGGAGAGGGGGCATGTTCATTTCTTTGCTAAACATTAGAAGACACACACGCACACACACGCATGCACACACACACACACACACACACACAAATGATTTTCATGTTCACTGGATGCTTCTTCCCCAGACATCTCCTGGGGCAGAAATTCTCAGGAATATCAGCCTCATAAATATTGAATCATGTCCTTTCCTTCTGCTCAGGTCACTGGCGACTGGTTCCTAGAAACTAATTTTGAGTTGGGCAGTAATTACCCATGAAGATGCTCATTCAAATTTGAGAGCAGATTAAGTAATGAATAGGAATGTCATTTAAGCGTTCTAATTTAGAATCCCTGCTTCATTCTTTTTCTGGATGAAACTGAACGTCAAGAGGGATAAAAAAAAAAAAACTATAGTGAAGGGACAGCTGGGGAGGGACTGGAAGGAGGTGGGTGTCCATGGCCACAGCGTCAGATTCTGGGGAGTGGGCTCCAGGTACCATGGCTCCTCTACCTTCAAGGACTGTGCAGTAATCAAAGTGAATGGGAGGGGGGTCAGACAGACAGACAGACAGATGGTGTCTGGGCATTGCCTTTCTCCTGAAGCAGCACTGGCTTTTTTTTTTTTTTTTCATTTTTCCTTTAGAGAAAAATGGTAAAATACAGAAAAACATTAATAAGAAAAAAAATTCATCATTGTCCTGCTGGCCAAAGGCAGTCGCTATGAGCAATTCTTCTGCCCTATTTTTTAATTTTTTTTCTCCTGCTGGGATTTTAAAGAACATTACATAAACCCACGGTATAGATACACCTGCACCTCGTGCGGGGAGGGTCATGACCCAGGTGTTTTTAAAATGACTGCATGGACTTTCCCAACAATGAGCCCTAAGGATGCTAGTCAGGTACCTGGTACCTTGCAGAGCCTCAGTAAGCACCCGGTGGAAGGATGGTTTGCTTTAGTGAAAACTGGTCCCTGGGTACTGTGGTGTGTGAGATGGATGGTAAGATCCTGTCAGTGCCTGCCTCAGGTAGCCCACTCTGTGTTCAGGAGACACAGGTTCTTTTAGGACTTGAGCACATAGACTTGCAAGGCCGTTGGCATGGTACCATGGTTGGGAGTGTGTACTCTGCAGCCCAGAGCTGTTGTTATTTAGCTGTGAGATATGGGGCGTATCACTTTTTCTCTCTGAGCCTGCTTCTGATTCTAGATACATGAAGACTAATAATAACACATCCTGTGATGGCTAACACTGTCAACTTGATGAGATCTACAACCATCTAGGAGACGTGCCTCTGGCCATGCCTGTGAGGGATCATCTAGATTTGGTTAGTTGAGGTGAGAAGAGCCACCCACTGTGGGAGACACTGTTCCATGGTGGGGGGGGGTCCTCGACTTTGTAAAAAGGAGAAAGCAAGGGCCATCGAGATGGCACAGTGGGTAAATGCTCACGCTTCCAAGCCTGATGACCTGAGTTTGATCCCCAGGACCCTCATGGTGGATGGAGATGTAGGTTCTCTGACCTACACACAAGTACTGGGCATGTTCACACCACACACATACACAGGCATTAATTAATTAATTAATTAATTAAATGTAATTTTAAAATATATTTAAAATTTGTGTATTTATTTTCATTTTATGTATATGAGTGTTTTTTGTCTATATGCAGGTAAGTGCACCACATGTGTGCAATACCTGGAGGGTCCAGGAGAGGGCGATGGATCTCATGGAAGGGGAGTTACAAATGGTTGTTAGCCACCATGTGGGTGCTGGGGATTAAGCCTGGGTCCTCTGCAAGAGCAGCCAGGGCTCTTAACCACTGAGCAATCTCTCCAGCCCCTAAAATACTTTTTTTTTTTTTTTTTTTTTTAGTCTTTTCGAGACAGGGTCTCCTTGTAGCCCCAGCTGTCCTGGAACTCGCTCTGTAGACCAGGCTGGCCTTGAACTCACAAAGATCCGCCTGCCTCTGCCTCCCAGGTGCTAGGATTAAAGGCGTGTGCCACCACGCCCGGCCTAAAATACTTTTTAAAAAAGAGAAAACAAGCTGAGCATCTGTCTCTCTCTGCTCCCTGACTGTGGACACAATGTGACCAGTCATGTTCCGATGGCCATGAATTCCCCAGGGTGATGTAAAATCCCTTGATCTGTGAACACATGAAGCCCTTTCCTCCTTCAGTTCCTTTTCCCCCAGGTATTTTATCACAACAACACGGAAAGCAACTAATGCAGACTGTGGAGTAGTCTGTGCGACAGCTCTGATCTGGAGCCTGCAGAGAGACTGTTAGGGATAATGACTATTATCCGTTATCCTGGTGACCTTGAACACATCATTTTGCCTTGGAGACTTTGTCCTCATCTGTGGTAATGACAAAAAGATTAGCTCTGTAGAGAGCTGAGCCAGAGCCTGTGCATCCTAGGGCCCGAGGAGGAGCAGATATTAATATTTCCTTTTAAATCTAGAGCAGTCTGGCTCTGCCTCCTTCAAAACTCGTGCCAGGGGTTGCCTGCTCCAGATGTCGAGGATCAGCCATAGCAGAGAGGAGGCCAGCGGGGCCCCCAGGCCTGGGGCAGCCATTAAGGAGCAAAGGGAAGAGCCGAGGACATGGTCCCCATGCTGACCAGGCAAGCATGTGAGAAAAGCTGGTGTGGTGGTGTGGCTTGAGACCCCAGCACTGGGGTACAGGGACAGGCAGAAGAAACCTGGGCAAACCTGGGCTCACTGGCAGCCACCAGAGCCTACTTGGTGAGTTCCAGGCCAGTGGAAGACTCTTGTCTCAAAAAAAAAAAATGTTGCCTGAGGAAGAACACTTGAGATGGTCCTCTGAGATGGTCCTCTGGCCTCCACATGCGTATATGCATCCGTGCATACCCATGATCATATACACATATGAAAAGAAGTGAGTAGAAGTTGAACTATCATTTATTGAACACCTGCTATGACCTAGGCACTCTGCTTTCCATTCTGCCTTGTGGCCTACATCTTTATCTTTATTTTTTATTTATTTTTTATTTTTTTTGGTCTTTCGAGACAGGGTCTCCCTGTAGCCCCAGCTGTCCTGAAACTCACTCTGTAGACCAGGCTGGCCTTGAACTCACAAAGACCCCCCTGCCTTTGCCTCCCGAGTGCTAGGATTAAAGGTGTGCACCACCACGCCTGGCTTTATCTTTATTTTTAATTATATTTACTTATTTGCTCTGTGTGTGTGTGTGTGTGTGTGTGTGTGTGTGTGTGTGTGTGTTATGCTCACTCATGTGCAGGTACAAGGAGGACACTGGCTGTCCTCTTCCATCACTTTGCCCTATTTCCTTCATGCAGACTCTCTCACTGAACCTAGAGCTAGGCTGTCTCAGTCCCGGCAATGGTCCAGGTACACATAGCCACACCTGGCTTTTCACTTGGGAGCCGGGGACTAGAACTCAGGTCTCTATGCTTGAGTGTCAAGCATCCTTACCCACTCTGCCATCTCCCAGCCATAGAAGGGAGTGTTTTGTTGTGGTTTTTTTTTTTTTTTTTCTTTTTGGTATTTTCGAGACAGGGTTTCCCTGTGGCCCCAGCTGTCCCGGAACTCGCTCTGTAGACCAGGCTGGCCTTGAATTCACAAAGATCCGCCTGCCTCTGCCTCCTGAGTGCTAGGATTAAAGGAGTGCGCCACCACACCCGGCAGAAGGGAGTGTTTTAAACTATGCTTTTGGCTGGATTTGGGATAATCCAGCTCTCCGTTAGTGGGTTTGATGGCTGGTATCCCTGGGGACTTGGTCTCTTCCCTCTGAGAGGCGGGGTTCACGGTGCGAACTCCCCTCATTCTTGTAGATCTGTCAGGCAGCACTAATGTTGCCGTCTCTTCTCAGACATTGCTAATTCATTTCTTTTTCGTGTTTCTTGGTTAAGTCTTGGTGGAGATCAATCCCTTGCATCGATCTTTTCAAAGCGGCAGTGTTTCCATGCTTCATTATTTTGTTTGCTGTCTTGCTGATTTCTGCCTTAGTCTTGATCATTTCTCCCTTTTGCTCCAAGATGAACTGACTCTTCTTTCTCCAGTTTCCGGAAGCAGAAGTCTTAGCTACCTACTTTCCCTCTGTCTTCCAGAGAGGAGCATATCAGCACAGCAAGCTTCCACCCAAGCCATTCTTCTGTGCTGTTCTAGCAATCTGGGCGTGTTTTATTTTCATTTAACTCAAATATTTTTCTTTTGCTTTCCCCTGAGATTTCCTCTTAAATCTCATCGAGTTATTTGGATATGTGTTGCTTAATTTTCACATCCTGAGGGATTTCCCAGAAGTCTCTCTTATTGGTTTCTGACTTGATGTTGTTTTGACTTGAGATCACTCTTGTGAATTTCAGGAAGGTCGTTTCATGCAGCGATTATGGTGTGAGGTGGTGTTTCATGTGTATAACTGAGACAGCACATTGACTACGGTGTTCTGTGTATAACTGAGACAGCACATTGACTACGGTGTTCTGTACCCGTCCGTTAATCCAGTCAGGTGATCTTTGGCCTATATGTTAGAAATGGTCAACTGCTTTTGTGACCCTGTCCATTTCTGCTTTTGCTATATATTTAGAATTAATGTATCTGGGGCCAGCTATATGGCTCAGTGGTTAAGAGCACTGGTTGGTCTTGCAGAGGACCTGGGTTCGATTCCCAGCACCCACATAGAGGATAACAACCATCCATCATTCCAGTTCCAGGATATCTGGCACCCTCTTCTGGCCTCCTTAGGCATTGAATGACACAGGTGTACTTACATACATATAGATAATATACTCATACACATAAAATAAAAAAAAAGTAATAAAATTAAATAGCTGGGTGTGGTAGTGCGTGCCTTTAGTCCAAGCACTCGGGAGGCAGAGGCAGGCAGATCTGTATGAGTTCAAGGCCAGCCTACAAAGTGAGTTCCAGGACAACTGGGGCTGCAGGGAGACCCTGTCTCAAGAAGATAATAATAATAATAATAGATAGATAGATAGATAGATAGATAGATACATAGATAAAAGAATTACTGTGTCTTTGTGGAGAACCGAGCCTTTCACCTTTACATGCTGCCTATTTCATTCCCAAAGCTCTGTTCTAAAGCTAAAATTCATAGTTACTCCAGCAGTGTGGTGCCTATCGATGGTGTTTCTGGAGATAGGAGTCTGTCTGCAAACAGTAGGCAGCTTATGAATGCTCAGGGATGACAGTGCACAGAACGTTGACCACTGCAGGGCAGGAGGGTTGACCCAGAGCCCCCAGCAAGCACAAAATGCACTGGAGCAGGGCCCCGTGCAGGCTCCACACTTCTGTGGCATCCTTAGCCCCTGTATGCGACCCTCAGAGAGGACGGGAGTGGCGAGTGGCAGCCATGCCACCAGGTGCTCAGGACCTCAGAGGTTTGAGTCTCTGGTCCCTACTCTCTTGCCCTGGTCCGTTCTTGGCATCCTGAAACTCACCTTTCCCTTTAGTTTAGGGGTTGCTTCTAATATATTTTTATTTTACTCTATTTTCGATTTTCTTTGGCACGTAGGAATAGCATAACTGTTCTGGCCAGAGGAAAGGTATTCTAAATAGAGACTCTGTGTTCTTCTTTTGGCTACTGTTGAAAGAAGGGCCCTCAATGAATTAAAAATTTTCCCAGGAATCCCAGATTAGGGGAATCGGGGGACTGAAGCATAGGTGCCGGCCAGAGGAGGACCTGCCTCTCAGGAGATTTCAACAGTAGTGACAACTTATAGGGCCGCCAGCAGAAGAGACTGAAGCTGAGCCCATGGTGGGTCGGTGATGGGCAGGGTCTTGCCCAGGACTGCTGAGCTGTGTGTACCTGTTGCCCTCTATCTTTTAAGAATTTTTTAATTTAATTTTGCTTTGTGTTTATGAGTGTTTTGCCTGCATGCATATAAATGCACCTGTGTGTGTGCTGTTTGAAGAAGCCAGAAGAGGGGGTTCAGATCTCCTGGAACTGGAGTTACAAATGGTCATGAGCCACCACATGGGTGCTAGGAAGTGAACCTGGGTCTTCTGGAAGAGCAGCCAGTGCTCTCAACTACGTGCCATCTCCCCAGCCCTCTTGCCCACTATTTAAATCTAAACTTCATGTCAGGACTCTAAAGACTTGAGAGGAGCATGCCGCTAGGATCTCTTTAGTTATTCCTCTTTCCAATGCAGCCATAGTGAATAAATCTCTCTTTCTGCTTTTCACTATGACTCATCTCTTTAATTAGTACAGTGGAGATGGATGACTGAGCCTAGCTTTGTGGGACCTCCAGAGTTCAGGCTTCAACTCTAACAACTCCAGTAACAATGGCGCATGGGGCTGGAGAGATGGCTCAGCCGTTAACAGTGCTGACTGCTCTTGCAGAGGACCCGGGTTCGAGTCCCAGCACCCACATGGTGGCTAAGAACAGTCTTTAATGCTGGGTGTGGTGGTGCATGCCTTTAATCCCAGCACTCGGGGAGGCAGAGGCAGGCAGATCTCTATGAGTTCAAGGCCAGCCTGGTCTACAGAGTGAGTTCCAGGCCAGCTTAGGCTATAGGGAGACCCTGTCTCAAAAAGACCAAAAAGAAAAAAAAAAAAAGAGTGGAGCTCTGAAGTCAGTACCAGATTTATACCTCCTTGTGTGTCCTACACTCATATACGTAGTGTTTTCAGGAACAGGATCTTACCATCAAGTTTTGGTCAGTAACTAAGGGCAACGGCCAGTATTGTTTGAGGACATGACACCTGGTCGACCACTGTAGAGACAGAGTTCGTCCTAGCATTGAGGCTTTATTTTGTTAGTCTATGGTGTTTAGAAGGATCAAGGACCCCTTGTTGTAGAATAACTCCCTTTAATCTCTTCCTGATATATATGTACATACTTTAAGAAGCTTCTATCAGATGGGCTTCCATACAGCTTTTTTTAATGCCCTTTATTGTTTCTTATCCTTCCCCATCTCGTCTCCACTCCTATTCCCCACCCCATTTAACCCTTCCTACCCTAATGTTCCCACTTTCCCCTTTTATAGCACTACATTCTACCACCCCTTCCAAAAATCCTCCTCCCCCATGGCAATTTAATAGTTTCCTAACTTCTCTGGATTTTCAAATTAAAGTATATGCATCTAAGATTTCAAAGTGAGCCTCCAGCTATGAGAAAAAAACATGCAATGTCTTTCTGTGTCTGGGTTAAATTGTTCAGGAGGACCATTTCCGGTTTCATTGCATTATCTGCAAATTTCATAATCTAAGTTATTTTCAGAGCTGAATAATATCCCATTATGTATTTGTACCACACCTTCATTATCCATTCATCAGTTAATGGACATTTAGGTTGTTTCCAATTTCTGGCTATTATGAAAAAGACATCAATAAACATGGGTGAGTGGGTATTTCTGAAGTAATATATACAGTTTTGGGCATTGTGCCCAAGAGTGGTATGGCCAGATCATATGGTGGATCAATTTCTAGCTTTTTGAGGAATCTTTTTTTAAATTAAAAACATTAAATTTATTTTTATTTTATATGTATGAGTGTTTTGCTTGCATGTAAGTAAGTCCATGCTACGCGATGCTTGCCAAAGTCAGAAGGCATCGGGTCTCCTGAAACTCGGTTTACAGTATTACTGGCTGCTTTGTGGGTTCTGGAAACCCAAACTCGGATCCTCTGGTAGAGCAGGCAGTGCTCTAACCACTGAGCCACATCTCCAACCCTATAAATAGTAAATGAGGAGTGAAACTGCTTAGAAATATATTTATGTATTTATCTTTTTTCTTTATATCTTTCTCTCTTTTCTTTTTTTATTGTTATTAAATTTTTTCCATAAGTCTTACATCATTTCTCAATTGAATCTAAAGTCATTTCCCTTTCCACGCCCCCCACCCCGCCTGAGTCCCTGCAGTCTGTCATACATGTCCTGCATCCTTTTCTTAGTCTTTCCAGAGTTTTTTTTCAAGTTCTTTTGTTTTTTAATTTATGTGTATGAATGTACTGTCTGCATGTAGGTTTGTGCACCCATGTCGTGCAATGCCACAGAGGTCAGAAGAGGGCGTCGGATTCCCCTGGAACTGGAGTTACACACGGTTCTCAGCCATGATGTAGGTGCTGGGGATCGAATCCAGGTCCTCTGCAAGAGCAGTTGGCGCTGTTAACCACTAGGCCATCTCTCCAGCCCTCCAGTTCTTTTGTTGTTACTGTTATCTCCTACTTGTATTGCTTCTGTATATATACATATATATACATAGTTATATNACCCCCCCCAATGAAAAAGAAAGATCTTTGTGTTTCTGCTACCGTTTGTTAAGTCAGTGACTAAATCGCCTTTGGCAGCTTAGCCTTTTTTTTTTTTAAGTGCACCTAAGGGAGCCTGCCATTAGGAGAAACCCCACAGTGCACAATTCTGCAAAGCAAATAATTGCAGGCTAATTCACCCATTCACAAAGCCCAATTTTTGCATATTATAGTTTCAGAACAAAACCGGTTGTGCTGTTGGGAGCTTTAGTTTTTGATTAGCAATATTCATGATTTTTATTTTCAGAGGTAAAATAGGCCTTGCTTTCTGGCCTTGGTGTGGGAATAGAATTACACTTAGAACTTTTTTCTTATAAACTTTTAAGTACATAAATCCTGGGTGCGTGGTTTCACGTATTTCCATAGGAATATACCTGTGTGGATTGAAGACATGGAACTTAGCGGCATCGCATGGTTTCCATGGCTCTTCCAGCCAGCACCACCTCCTCAGAAACTAGCCTGTCTCTAGTTTCTCTTTCATGGGTTAATTTTCCTATTCTCCAGTGTCTCATTAAGAGATCTGTCAGCACGTATTCCTTTACATCTGGCTTTTTCTTTCACCATGTGGTAGCACGGAGCAGCAGGGTGAACACTCACTACTGTCCATGAACGTTGAATTATTTGTGCTGTTATGAACTGGGCTCCTTGCTACGCTGGGTGTGATGAATGGTTCAAGGTTGAGGTCTGATTGAACCACATAGCAAGACCGCCTCAACAACTAAGACTTAGGTTAGTGCCAGAGCTGCTAGAGCACTGTGTGACCTGTTTGCCATGTTGGAGTCTCTGCTCATGTCCTTGTGGGAACAGCATTCTGAAGCCACAGACTTGGTTATGCTAAGTGTGAGTCAAACAGTGGCCGGAAGTGGAGTGCTGGTGCACAGTCATAAAGAGCTCTAAGAAAAGACCCAGAATATTACAAGAATGAGGTCACACAGTCCCAGAACGTAGAGAGGCATGAAGCAGGAGTCCACAGTTGCTGTCACCTCGGCCATTCTGCCCCAGCATGGCACAATCTGCAGGCTTCATGGAGCCGGGAGGCTAACAACCCATGCAAAAGCCTTTCCTTTCTCACCAGAATCTTCCCTGGAGCGTGTAATAGAGGAGACAGTCAGTGAATGTGGAGCTGGAGAGATGGCTCAGCAGTTAAGAGCACTGGCTGCTCTTGCCCAGGACCCAGATTTGGCTCCCAGCACCCACATGGTGGCTAACAACTGTTCATAACTCCAGTTCCAAGGGATCTGATCCCTTCTTCTGACCTCTTGGGGCATTGCACACGTGTGGTGCACTTACATACATGCAACCAAAACCCTCATACACATAACATAATTAATTATTAGAAAAAGACAGAATGAATGGCCCGTGTTGCTCCTGTCAAGTGACAGGGTGGCGGCAGGCTGTTTCTGTGTTGCCTCATTGATCTCTGCAGCAGCCCTGTAGGAACACAGCCGCCCCCCCCCATGCTATTTGAGGGATCCTTATCAGCTGTTCTCATAACTTAGTGTGACTTGACTGTTGGTGAACAGGTCCAGTTGCTACCCGGGAGCTTTGACAGTTCCAGGTTCCTGGACTCTTGCTCTGCCCTTCAGAATGAGATTCGCTCAGAAACAAGGGCTTGGGAGACTGTCTTCACAGCCTGCTCTGATTCCTGCAGGAAATGGCCAGCCGTGCATCACTCTCGGCAGTGTAACACAGTGCTCAGCAATGCTTACCTGGGAAGCGGAGGCAAGAGCTCATCTGGGGCGTTGTCAGTGGCACAGAAGAGACAGCTTTTCAGTTCGTGATCCCTTTAGTGATCAAAGGCTGAGCAGCACGTCGAAGAGAGAGAGTCGTGCTGTAGTCCTGTGTTACGGTTTAGGCCTTCTAAGTACCCTTTACAGGATCAGTTAAAGGCGGAGTCTCCCCACAGAGGTGTGGGAACTCTAAGAGGCAGAGCCTGGTGGGAGGAAGTCGTAGTTGGGGGTGTCCTTGAAGAGGATTGTGAGGGGACCTGGCCTCCTCCCCATCTCTCTCTTCTTCCCAGCTGTCCTGAGGTGAGGAGGTTTCCTGTGACCTGCTTCTGCCGTGGTGTGCTGTCTTTCCTTGCGCACTATGGAGTGAGAACTCTGAAACGGCGAGCTAACAAACCTTCTCCTCCTTATAAGCTGGTTGTCTCCGGCATTTTGTCAGAGCTTTTGAAAGTTGGCCAACAGCCTGTCTTAGGCCTTCTGAAGGTCTTCAGGCCCTACAGCTTTAAAATAAGGATACTTTAGCCTGGGTGTGGTGGTGCATGCCTTTAATCTCAGCACTTGGGAGGCAGAAGCAGGCAGATCTCTGTGAGTTCAAGGCTAGCCTGGTCTCCAGAGCAAGCTCCAGGCCAGCTGGGACTAAAGGGAGACCCTGTCTCAAAAATACCAAAAAAAAAATAAAACAAAATAAGGATACTTTAAAATAAGGAAGTCCCCTCCCCTCTTCCAGCTCCCTCAGTTCATTTAATAGTGTAGAGGGCACCACAGGCTGTCTCCCCTTAGACTAGGTGGGCTTGTTTTGAGTTCTGAGAGAGTTTGGCTCTCCTTGGAGTGGCCTAGGGCACCCCTTACATGGTGCTTGCAATGGTTATAAAACAGCTGGTCTCAACTCTGAGGGAGACCGTGGGTTTATTTGGTGTTCTACTGACTTTTCTGATGCTATGATGAAACACTGGGCAAAATGAACGTGGGAAGGAAAGGGTTTGTTTCAGCTTACAGCTCCTAAGTCACAATCTGTCAGGGAAGCCAGGGCAGGAATGTGAAGCAGGAACTGAGTCAGAGACCAGAAGGAGCCCTGCATGTGGCTGGTCAGTGCTCAACTTGCTCTCTTATACAACCCAGGCCCACCTGCCCAGGGGTGGCACCACCCACAGTGGGCTGGACCGTCCCACAGTCATTAGTAGTTGTGACGATAACTGAGACACACAGTGGGCAGAGATCAGAAATGCTAAGTGTGCCCCGTGAGGGACATCTCTGCACAGGATCTGGGCTATCTTTGACATAAACAGCATCTTCCAGGAGAAATGCAGATTCTCCCATGGGGTGGATAGAAGAGGCCGGTGCCAGAGCAGGAATTTGAAGATGCAGGACTGGGACCCCCTCTTTTAAATTTTATTTATTATTTTATTTTTATTTTATATCTGTGAGTATATTGCCTGCATGTAGGTGGGTGCACCTGTGTCGTGCAGTGCTGTTAGAGGTCAGAAGAGGGCATAGGATTCCCTGGAACTGGAGTCACAGGTGGTTGTTAGCCATCACGTGAGTGCTGAGAATCGAACCCAGGTTCTCCAAAAGAGCAGCCAGTGCTCTTAACCACTGAGCCATCTCCCCAGCCCCTGGGCCCCATCTTGACTCACTTATTCAATTATGTGACAAGTGCCACCATCTCTCTCAACTATAACAAGTTTCCTAGAACAATTATGAAAGGTAAAGGGATTAGCTGGTACATCAGTTCCTTTTCTCAGGGTAGTGACCAAATCCTTGATAAGAAACAATTGTTAAGGGAGGGTTTATTTTGGCTCCTGATTGGCAGCCACACTGTCCATCATGGTGGTGGGAAGGCACAGCAGTGGGAGCCCCTTGCCGCTGTGGCAGCAGAAGTGTGTGGCTGCTCGTTTACATCTAGGTGGGTGAGAAGGCAGTGTGCGGATCGTGCACATCCTCAACTGGCTTTCTCCTTTTTTTTGTTCAGGGACCCCAGCCCATAGGATAGTACACCCCACATTTAGGGTGGGTCTCACCTCCCTCTTAGTTAGCCCTTTCTAGAAATGCCCTCACTTATATGCCCTGTGTGAGTCTTAATCCAATCAAGATGCCCATCAAAATGTACCATCAATGGTATTCATGAATGTCAGCACTGTGGGTATTAGTGTCAGCACCAGCCTGGGAAATTCAAGACAGTGGTCCAAAACAATTTTAGAGAGGAGGTGACTTGTAAGCTGTGGTGCAGAGGCAGGCAGATGTCTGTGTGAGATTGAGGCCAGCCTGGTCTACATAGTCAGCTGAGTTTACAGGGGAGGCTCTGTCTCAGGAAGAAGGAGGAGGAGGAGGAGGAAGAGGAGGAGGAGGAGGAGGAGGAGGAGGAGGAGGAAGAGAAAGGTGATTTTGTACCCTCTCATCAAAGTCTAATTTTCAAAAAATTCAAGATATGACTTTTTTCTTTCTTTTTTTTTTCCTGTGTGTTTTTTGGGTTTGAATTCAGTAGGGTTCTCACATACTAGGCAAGTGCTATACTACTGAGTTATATAGCCTTAGTTTTTTTCTTTTTTCTCTTCTCCTCTCTTTCTCTTTTCTCTTCCTCCCTTAATACCATATATTTTTTTATTTTTGCCATTCTGTTGAACTAGACCTCTTTTTCTGTCTTCTAAAACTAATGACTTAGCTATTATTTGGGGGTTATTGAAATACAGTTTTGTTTTATAGTCCTGGCTGGCTCACACTAGCGGTGATCCCTCTGCCTCAGCCTCCCCAATGCTGATGTTACTAATATGATTTTGTTATGTTTTGATTTTTGATACAGGGTCTCACTATATAGCCCCAGCTGGCCTGGGACTCACTATATAAACCAGGTTGGTCTCAAACTCATGGGAGATCTGCCTCCTGAGTGCTTAAGATATTATTTTTTTATATATAAATACACAGTGTGAGGTTAATTTTTTTTTTTTTTATTGTGGTGACCAGATCGCTGAGGAAAACAACTTGGGGGCAGATTTTGGTTTCAAATCAACATGGTGAGAGAGTATAGTGGAGCTCACTTCATAGTGGAGGGGAGTGAGAGAAGTGGAGGAAAAGGGACAGGGAAAAAAGAGAGGGAAAGAGACAGGAGAGAGAGAGAGGGCTTTTCCTTCTTTCTGTAGCCCCAGCCTATGGAACAGTAGCACTACGTTCTAGGTTGATCCTCCCCTCTCCGTTTAATTGATAAAAAACACTGACCGGGGCTGGAGAGATGGCTAGCGGTTAAGAGCGCCGACCGCTCTTACAGAGGACCGGGTTCGATCCCCAGCAACCACATGGTGGCCAGAGAACCATTGAAATCCAATTCCAGGAGAATCTCAGTTCCAGGGGATCTGACACTTTCTGACCTCCAGGGCTTGGGCTTCAGACCGGTGCACAACCTTGTGCAGCGTACTTCATACATACAGAAATAAATAAATTAAATTTAAAAAAAAAAAACTGAACCTTACCGAAGTAAACGTAATGGCTAAACATTACTGAGTCCAGCAAAGTGGGCAGGACTAGCCCTCACCCTGGGTGGCTATGTCCCCACTCATTAATGACTCATTAATGATAGAGCTGGAAGCGGGATCTGAGAGAGACAGATCCATCCACAGAGGATCTAAGAGAGACAGATCCATCCACAGAGGAATGCCACTGTTAGATCACAGAGTTAGACACCTGCCAGGCTCATTTCCTATAGAGCAATCAATGGTGATTTCTAGGTTATTTTTCTTCCTGGGAAGAAATCATATGTTCTATATAGGGCTAGAAATCACTTACAACTTACCTCACTTTTCAGAATCTTAGCTTTAATTAAAAACAGACCAGGGGGGCTGGAGAGATGGCCTAGCGGTTAAGAGCGCCGACTGCTCTTGCAGAGGACCCGGGTTCAATCCCCAGCACCCACATGGCGGCCGAGAACCGTCTGAGACTCCAATTCCAGGAGAACTCCAGTTCCAGGGGAATCCGACACCCTCTTCTGACCTCCGCAGCGTTGCACGACACGGGTGTACAAACTTGCATGCAGACAGTACATTCATACACATACGGAAATAAATAAAAAAATTAATAAAAAAAATTAAATAAAAACAGACCAGGGAGATGGCTCACTAGGTAAAGGTGTCTGCCACCAAGGCTGAAGACCCGAGTTCAAGCCCCAGAGCCCACGTGGTGGAAGGCGATAACTGATTCTTGCAAGTTGTCCTCTCTGACCTCCACATGTGTGCTGTGGTCTGTGTACACACACACACACACACACACGCACACACACGCACACACACCAAATAAATGTACAAATAAAAACAAAGTTGAAGAAAGCTGATTCCTTTGTGGGCGGCATGTATGCAGATGCATGGCAGTGTGCCAGCCCATGTATGCTCAGATGATCATGTGTCTGAGTATGTGCAGGAACATGTGAATGTGCATGTGGAGACCAGTGGACAACCTCAGTTACATGTTCCTCAGACACTGTCTTGGTTTTTGAAACAGTCTCATTTTGTTACAGAGCTCTGTGGTCACTGGGAAAAGACCACCTGGACTCAGTGAAGATCCAATTAGCCAGATTTATTAGAGCTAGCCAGCAGACTGCAGTTCTCAGGTCAGGAGAAAAAACTACGGCATTGGCTGAAAGGGGAGGGGGCTTTTAAAGGCAAAACCCACAATTACTTCATTCCTGTAAAATTTCTAGCTGTCTGTATATAACTTTTCAGTTTCTCTTACCAGCATATGCAGGCAAAGTTACAGAAGCTAGAGTGAGCAGTTATCAGGGACTATCACATGTCACAAGGGAAAGGGTTATTTTTGCAGCTAGACTTTTCTGAAGTAGTTTACTAGGTTAAAGCTGCTGACAGAGCAGTTCTCTGAGATGACTATCTTAAACAAAATGGAGTCACTCTGGTCACCACAATCTCATCAGCTTGGAGCTCAATTAGTCTAGGCTCATCAGCCAGCCAATCCCAGGAATCTTCTTGTCTCCATGTTCTAAGCATGCACCGCCATGCCTGGGTCCTGGGTATGGAATAAGTAGTCGCATGTTTGTGTGGCATCTGCTTTACAGACTAGGCCATCTCTCCTCCCAAGAGCTGATTTCTTGAGATCAGTGATGGTCCAACTTCCCTGGCCATCAGAGTTCGTCAGGAGGATGAGCAGTTTCTCCTGAGCCTCTCCTTCACTAGGAAAGGTCAGAAGATTTGCACCATTAACCAGCTCCCAGGTGCTGTCAGTTGGAGCACACAGTTTGAAATTCTTAAGAGATTAAGCGGAATAGTCCTGGTAAGATTTAAAAGCAAGTGCAGTGACCTCTCTGCCTTCTATCTAAGTTGTTAATTTATCTCTAGTCCATCCCCCGGGATACAATTCAGTACTTGGCTGGCCTGCCTCCCAGGGGGAGCCACTGACACCCCATTTCTTCCTTGTGTCCTGATTTCTGTGATGGAGTTGGATGAGGGGCAGTTAGGAGAGATGAAGAGGAAATTTAAAATTAAGGAAGAAAACTAATTAAGTGAGGAAAGACCCAGAGCAGCTGGTCTGAGAAAATAGCCCCGCCTAATAGCCTGTTTCCTCAGGAAAACCAGCCCCCCACTGGCTTGACAGAGAAGTGTATGTTCCATCTTTACTGTTGTTTTTGTAAATATGCTTCCTGTTTGGAATGCCAACCGTTGCCCTCCCCTTTGACCTGTAGAGACCTCTGTGCATGGACCACACTTACACAGGCTGGAAGGCCCCATCACCCTGGTGCTCACTAGTGCTGGAGTGGATCTGGGATGGCCTTGAATTATCTACAAATATTGTAAAGAACCTACGACCTGCACTCAGGTTTTGGAGGTTGCCCCCTGGGCCAACAGGATTAGGAACAAACGTTGTGACATTGCACTTTGTCCCTGGGTGCTTGATTTGAAAGCAGCAGTTCCTGTTACAGTTTTTTCCCCTGAACAGACACTTTTGTTTTCAATGTATTTTTAATGAAATGGTAGAGCTTATTTGTATAGATATCTGTTCTAAAGCAAAAGACAAAAAATGGGGGTGGGGTGCTCTAAGCCCGGGGTCGAAGATGCTCTCCGATGATGTAGTTGAAGACTAGGCTTACTGCTTTGTTTTTCTGTTTGGACTATGAACAGAGAGAAGCAGGTAGGAGGGGACCCGGATCAGAACCAGAGGCCGGGTCCTGGGGTCTGTGAACCCCTGTGAGCTAGCCTGAGGTCATTTGTTCACCTTTGAAGCTGCAGATGAAAAGGTAGTTCTGCTGGACTTGAAGGACTGTATTTCTCCTTCATTCTTTTGACCTGAATTAATTTTGATTCCTAATGAGTCGTCTGTTTCCACTCCTGGCCCGCTGTACCAGGGATCGGACTTGGGGCTTTGTGTTTGTAAGGTGAGCACTTTACCACTGAGGCACATCCCCCCCTGCAGTGCCTTCCTGCTGCAAGCTGCCTGCTAATCCCCCCTTAGCTAGGAAGCGCTTTCCCCCAACCTTTCTTCCAGGGATGTTTGCCCCTAAGCGAGGAGACCTCCCTGTCCCCCTTGCCACATTTTGTGGTACTTAGTTTATGGTCGGGGAGTCAGCATCAATAGAGAGCACCTGTCTACACAGACATCCTGGCCGCTCAGCGAGATTCTGTTTCAAAATAAAGTAGAAAGAAGGCAGGGCTGCAGTCAGGGTTAGAGTGCTTGCCTAGCACGTGCAAGCTCTGAGTTCGCTCTCCAATGCTGCAAAAAATGAGGGGCAAGAAGATGTGGGGCTGCAGCAAAGGGGGGAGCCCATGCCTCGTCTAGGGGTGCTATGGTCACATGATATCAGCCAACTGTTTGCTTTTTTTTTTTTTTTAAAGGAAAACAGGCAGGAAAAAGAGGCCGGCCCATGGGCTCTTTGTCTGAGAGATGGCCCAGCCAACGGTTACCAGATAGGAGTACAGGAGACTGAGAGGCCAACAGAAGCTGAAAATCCCTTTTTGAAAGAGACAAGGTCTCACCGTGACCTTGGCCTGGAGCTCTCTATATTGACCAGTTGACCTTGAACTTACAGAGCTCCACCTGTCTCTGCCTCTGGAGTGCTGGGTTCAAAGGAGTGTACCACCATGCCTAGCCAGAAAACCCATATTTTTATGTGAAATTTCTCATCTTTAGAATGTTGGACACCTAAATCCCTGAACAGGTGGAAAGCAGGCTCCAGACCAGCAGCCATGACCTGGAATTTTCTGTCCTCTAAGTTTGGAGTCATGAGATTGAGGTGATTTGGTTACGGCCATTATTTTTCTTATTCCCCAGCGTCCACAAAGGGGGCACTGGTTTCTGAACCTATCTCTGAGGTCCTGTAAGTTTGTCTTCCCTGAGGAGCGAGGTCAATCAATTCCAACGTTCATTACTCTTTTTCCTCCTGAAATGTTCCTTCCCACAATGGTTCAATTCCATCTGTAATAGAAGGCACAGTGATTCCTAATCACTGTATTTATAAAAATTACATATAATTAGAGCAGACTTCAGGAACCAGGCCAATTGTCCCCCAGAATGCACCCTGAAAAGCTTGCTTTTAAAGGGACAAAAGATGCTTCAAGGTAGGGCTGTCATGTGACACACCCCAGGGCCATTTTGGTCATTTTGGGGGAGCTGAGTGTAGGTTGTTCTGGGGCCTTTGCTTCTGCTCGGATCCCAGCAGCTCTGTGAAGATCAGAATTTCTCCTTGGAGATTGTGGGCAGGTGGCTGTTGCTGACTGAGCTAAGAGTTGGGCCGGGTAGTTGCCGAGGACCTGAAGGGAAGGTGGGGTTGCAGTCTGACAAAGAGGGATTGGGAAGTGAAAGGGGGTGTAAGCACTAGCTGATGGGAGACAGCGGAGGGCCCAGAGCCTGCAGATCTTCGGGGCATGCGACCTGCAAGCTGGCAAGGCAAGGGACAAACCTGCCCCGAGATGGAAATCCAAGTCTTGCCTGGGGAGATGCAAGGGAACCGGAAACCCCAGGGCCACCAGCTCCTCAAGCTCCAGCCTCAGGTGTACCCGTAGCTGTGCAAGACCAGTCCCCCAGAAACTTTGCCGCAGCCAGAAAGAGCATGCCTTCTGAAGCTGAGCCTGTAAGAACATCAAGGGAGTCCTTGGCACATCCTCTCCTCCCTCTCCCCCCTCCCCTTTCTCCCCCTTCTTCCCCCTCTCCAGGTCCTGGTAATGCAGTGCTTGGGTCAGCTTGCCTGTGAAGGTTGATCTCTGCTGTCAGCCTGGCTGGGCTTGGAATCACCTAGGAGACACAGCTCTGAGAGTCTCTCTGAGGATGCTCCCAGAATGTTAAGCTAAGAAGGGAAGATCCACCCCAAATGTGGGCAGCTTTGTTCCTTGAGCTGGAGTCTGGACTGAATAGAAAAATGGAAAAAGAGAAAGGGAACTGAGTACCAGCACTCTTGTCTGCTTCGGGACCGTGGATGCAGGGCGACCTGCTGCCTCTTCCCCCATCGTGATAGGCTGCTCCCTCAAGCCGTGAGCCAAAGTGTGCCCTTCCCTCCCCCCTTTCCCTCCCTCTTCCCCCTCCTCTCTCCTTCCCCCCCCTCCTCCTCTCCTCCTTCCCTCCCCCTTTTCCCTCCCCCTCTTCCCTCTCCTCTCCTCCTTCCCTCCCCCTCTTCCCCCTCCTCTCCTTCTTCCCTCCCCCTCTTTCCCCCTCCTCTCCTCTTTCCCCCTCCTCTCCTCTTTCCCCCTCCTCTCCTCCTTCCCTCCCCCTCTTCCCCCTCCTCTCCTCCTTCCCTCCTTCCCTCCTGCTTGCGTCAAGTATTTTATCACACAAGGAAATAAGAAGACATTGCTGTTCCATGGATATGGGGCCACTCAGTGCCCAGGCCTTTGCTTGGCTGCTGTCCTCTGCTGGGAGTGCCTTCTCCCCTTGTCCACCTGTCCACACCTTTGTCACCCAGGTCGTGTTTGGGCCGTTTCTCTTCTGCTTACTCCCTGTGGAATCCAGCCCCCTCCTGTGAGCACAGCCCTGGGCTGCTGCATTGAATCCCTTGAATCTAGGGATTGCCTGCTGCAGGCTGGTCTACACCAGGGCCTCGGAGCTTAACCTAGTGTGATCACTCTCCCCTTTCTTCAATGACAGTAGCCCTTGTGCAGTGAGCTGCCTCATCCTCTCATTCCCAGGGGTGTCCTTATCTCTACACTGAGTACCCAGCATGACCAAGCTGGAAAAGTCCAGCCAGGGGCAGAACATGGCAGACACACCTTTCCCACAAGGCGGCAGCTGGGAGCAGTGTTTATTCCTTCACTCCTCACTCATTCATTTATTAATTCATTCACTTATTCCCTTATTCATGCCTTTGCTAACTCACTCATTCACCCACTTACTCAATTCATCCACTCAATTTGTTCACTCACTCGCTCATTTACTCACTCATTCACTCATTCACACATTCAGCCAGTACTTTTCACTTACTAGTAATTGTCCTTGAATCTGGGAGTGCTAGCAATGAACATACAGAAACCCCTGCCAGGGGCTGAGTATAGAGGCACATGCTTGTGATCCCAGAACTTAGGAAGGTGAGACAGGGGGTTTGTGCATTTGCGGTCATCATGAGTTTAAGGCTAACCCGGGATCCATAACAAGCCTGTTTCTCAAAGAACAAAACAAGACAATACTTCTTGCCAGCATGCAGTGTCCTATTAGATTTCTGGGCAGATATTACTATGTAAAACATACTGGCCAGTGAGGTGGCTCAGTAGGTAAAATGTGCTTGTGGCCAAGGCTGATGGCCCATGTTCAATCCCTGGGACCTGCATGGTTGTGGGAGTTTAATAATCATCTGAATAGTCTTTCAGTCACGCGTGGCCGACATCCACATGGTGTTCTTCCCTTCTTGCATTTCTCAAGGCCAAGGCCATCTCCTGCCTGCAAGCAGACAATCTCTCGGCTTAGCTCTGTCAAGGAGGGGGGAGGAGACCGTGGGAGAGTTACCCGATGGAAATGGGAATAAAAGACGGACTCAGAGAAATCCCGGGAGAATAGAGTCTCTCTTTATTGATGCCAGCAGTGTGCTTATATACCAAGTTACTGTGCTCTGGGCAAGGAAGTGGGGGGCAGGCGGAAGGGAGGGGCGAACCACCTTGGCTCTAATGGGGTGGGGGGCTGTAGAGCTCCTGTTTGTGCAACAGGTAACTAGAGGTTTGACACTTTGCTCAAAGCCTCAAGGGAAGGGGCCTGGAACTTTGCAGAGGTAGGGGGAAGGAAGAAACATTGTAATATACTGGGATCTACAGATAACTCACAGAGGCAACTGAATGCCCACAGAGATATCAGATAACAGGAGACCTTATAGGACAGGTCTTACAAGTTCTTGCCTCAAGCCACACACAAAGTTTCATTCCCACACATGGTAGGAGAGAGTTGACTCCTTCCTACATGGTACCCTCTTACCTCTATACATGTGCTGTGTGGTGTGTGCCACCCCCTGCCCTGGTGCCAAATAAAAATGCTATACAAAAGTCTGAAACATAACATACAGGTAGGCGGTGTGAACACTACCAGAATAAGTAGAAACTTGCCTTGCAGGGTGCTCAGGGTGCATGAAGAGTGTTTGGAGGTTTGGAGCAAGGCATTTGCATTCAGTCAAAGACAGATGGCTTGTAGGTCCTTGGTCACCAGCTCATATTGATCAGAGGGTGTGATTGACGACAGGAGTGCACTGTCCTTACTGCAGGTGGTGCAGGTGGTGGTGCAGGTGGTGGTGCTGAGGGCTTGTGGCCACCACTTAACTCTAGGCTGATAGGGACTCTGCAGCAGGCAGACAGCACCCTCTGCAGTCACCCGCCCCTCAAATCCCAGGATAGCCTGGGTGCTTCTGGGAGAGCTCTTATTTCATTGGCTACCCTGGGAGATCCATTTCCCCAGCCTCCTTTCATGCGTTCACAGTGGCATTTTTCACTCGGATTTATGACTGCTGTCCCTTCTTCATTTCCCCATTTGCAGTCTCAGACAGTTCCAACTTTTTCCGTTCCTAGGTTTTACAAAGAGCTACTAATACTTCCCAAAGCTCTCTAGTTTCTCTGCCCCAAGGTGCTGCCTCAAGTATAAAATGGCAGCAGTTCCACCTGCCTCTTGTTCTTGATGGCTCAATAAAGTAACATATGTATATAAGATCTTGGGTTTCACCAATAAAAATACAGGACCCCCATGTCCAATATATTTGATAAATAACATTTTTTAGTGTATGCCCCAAATACCTGATGGGCCATACTTTTATGAAAAATGATGAAATTTCATGTGAAGGTGAAACTGCCCTGAATGGATGTGTTTAACCTGATAGTCTGAATGTCAGAAGCATCGTGGAGTCCAAGGATGATGTCACAGTAAATAACAGTGGCAGGGACGGGGGTGCAGTGACTTTGATGTTCTCTGGTAAGTGCCTACACAGAGCATGCTGCGCTGTGCTGTGGTAAAGCCATCAGATGTTCGTGTGTTCCCTTTCCTACGGCATGACCGTACTGTATTATGTGCGATTTTGCCAAAATGATGAGAGCGTCAAAGGCTCGGAAGCCTTGAGAGGTCGAGCAATGCTCCGATGACGTCATTAAGGTTCTTATCAGTCCCTTCCATCCCCATCGACGTTAAACATCCAGGAGCGACCTGCCAGGCCTCTGCTCCAGAGGTTCTGGCTCGCTTTTTTGAATGTTGGATTCTGAACACCCACCCGCCTCCCTCAGATTCCCCAAAGCAGGCTGTAGGGTGTGTGGAATGGAACCCATTTTCTTTGATGGCTTCCTTTGGGGGAGGTGGAGTCTGTGGTAACAGGCAATCATCATGTTTGTTTCTTGATTGAGACAGATTCTCTAGACAAGGCTGAATCTTTCTTCCTCTTCTCTTCCTTCTTTCCTTCCTTCCTTCCTTCCTTCCTTCCTTCCTTCCTTCCTTCCTTCCTTCCTCTCCCTTTCTTCTTCATGTCTTTCCTTCTGGATCTCTCCTGCTCTCTTTCTCTTTATCATCTCATCTCTTTTTCTCTTCCTTTTTGGATGTGTATATGTATGTGCATGTGCATGCATGTGTACCTGTGAACAGATACATATATGTGTGTGAGTACATGTGCATGTGGAGGCTGAAGGACAATCTCCAGTGCTGTTGCTCAGGCATGATCTACTTAGGTTGTTGGGTTTTTTTTCTTTAGACAAACTCTCTCATTGGCCTGACCTGGCGTATTCAGCTAGGCTGACCTGTGAACTCTTGGATCCTCCTGTATCTGCCTCCCCAGCATTCCTCAGCACTGGGAATAGAAGAGTGCACCGCCACACCCAGCTTTTTAAAACACCATTCTTTGGAGGAAACTCAGATTTTCATGCTTTTGATGTAAAGGTCTTACCCACAGATCCGTCTCCCCAGCCTAGGACCGTTTTTTTGTTTGTTTGTTTGTTTTGTTTTGTTTTTAACCGTGACATTGAATAGCAAGCTGCCAGCCTTTAAGAAGAGACTTGACTTGGGAACTTGGTAAGAATTTTACATTCCATGAATGGCAATGTGTGTATAAATGCTTTTTGGAAAATATGAAGAGACTGTAATGTAATTTATGGCTAATTACCAGTATGTTCTGATCTTTCTCCTTCCCATCTGATAGGAAGAATCATCAGTTACTGCATATAGATTCAGGAACGTTAGGTCCTTGGCAGAGAATTACCTGAAGGATTCCCACAAACACTATGTGCTAGAGAACTTCTCAAGTCAGCATACAGACAAGCACTTTGTGCCTTTGGTGGCTGTATAGTATTCCACATGACTAGGGTGTATTTTTATCTAACTGCTATTGATGTACACTTAGCTTTTTAATAGAGAGCCAATAAAGGATGTCGACTAAGAGCCTCTGGTTTCCAATCCCAGCTTCATCCATCACAGCCCTCTGCCTCCTTTCCTGTCAGTTCTCTCACTTATAAAGTAGTCATGTTGCCTAACCCATCAGGGAGTCCACGGGAGACTATGATCAGCAGAGACAGCCTAGTGTCTGGAACAGGCCTGGTGCTTAGTGCCTGTCCACCATATTATCAGCCCTGTGAATCTTTGCTATAACCAGGGAGAATTCCCAGTATAACAACCAACTGTGTATTTTCTTGTCTTCACATTGCCCAAGTTTATCTGGGAAACAAGTTTTAAAACATCCAGGCTGGGGGGCTGGCTCAGTCTAAAGTGCTCGCTGTGCAGGCACGAGGGTCTGAGTTCAATCCCCAGAACCCATGTAAAAGCTGGGTGTGGCTGGCTAGTCTGGCTGAATCAGTGAGCTCTGGGTTCAGTGTGAGACCCCACTCAAAAACTACAGTGGAGGGTCTAGAGAGATGGGTCAGTAGTTAAATCACTGACTGCTTTTGCAGAAGACTCAGTTCAATTCCCAGCACTCACATGGCAGTTGACAACTGTCCATAACTCTAGTTCCATGGGAATCCAATGCTATCTTCTGATCTCTGCAGGCATTGCACAGCATGGGTGCACTTACATAGATGCAGGCAATACACTCATACACAAAAATAAACAGAATAATAATAAATGCAGTGGAGGGGCTCGGGAGATGGCTCAGTGCTTGAGAGTGCATACTGCTCTTGTAGAGGACCTGAATTTGGTTCCCAGCATCCACGTCTGGCAGTTCACAACCATCTGTAACTCGAGCTTAGGGGATCTGATGCCCTGACCTCATGGGTACCTTCATGCACACATACATACTCGCCCCCATATATGTGTAAGTAAAAAGATAATCTTTATAAAAATAAGGTAGAAATTGATTGAAGAAGACAGCCAGTGTTGACACCTGGTTTACACACACACACACACACACACACACACACACACAAATAATAATTAAAAATTTTTAAATGGAAAAAAATCAAAAGAAGGAATGCCCAGCATGACCCTGTGTGTGTGCCTGCCTGTGCCTCATTCTGCTGGGGAGTTTGTCTAGCTGGGCCTTTGGGGCACTAGGCCAGGAAGCAGGAGTTCACTTTGATTCTGGGGGTGCAGGAAAGGAGAGGGTTTTGACAGAAGAGTGATTCCTGGCCGCTGAATAAGAAATAGCCTTCATCCATAATGCATGGGTTTCCTTCCAAAGAAGAGAGAGGAACTGGGAGTCTAAATCGAGCAACGGCTGGAGAAGATGGAGAGTGGTTTAGGGGCCATTATGAATAGATCCAGCTCTCCGCAGTTGATTCATCATCCCCCAGCTTGTGGGGGAAGGTCCCAAAGTGGGGGCTGGCTATGCAGGGATGTAGGGGTGGTGGGAAAACTGGGTGGGGGGGATTGGAAAGAACAAGAGGGATAACAAAAGCCAGGCAAGACCAGCACCAGAGGAAGCTGCTTCTTACCTCCAGGCAATTGTGTGAACACACCCTAGGTCCTTTGTGGGGCTCTATTTTGGGGTCCTTGTACGGGCCAAGAACCCACCAATGAAACACAGATAAAGGCAGGGCATCCCGGGTGGGGTACATCCTCTTGAGGACCTTGACTTGCCTCCCAGCTGGTCTGTGGTGCCCGAGGCAGGAAGGGGCCTGTTTATCGAGGTAAAGGGCATCCGTAGAGCCTGTGGCTCTCTATTCCCAGTGGCCTCTTATTTGTCTCATTGTGATGACAGTGGATGACTTCCCAGGGCCCTTCACTGGAAAAGAGAAGGTTCTAGAAACATTGTGGGAAATGTCTGTAGTGCATTGATCAGCATACCCCACAAAGTTCTATCTGAGCCCTAGCCCCTGTGTGCCTGGGCATGTGACCCTATTAGAAACAGAGACTTTGAAGAGGGGTTTGGGCAAGGTCATCACAGCAAGAGAGGGGACCCAGAGCGACACAAGCCGGAGGCCGTGCGGAGACGGGGCTGAGGCGGGAGATGCCGCCTGCCGCCCAGCACAGCTGGAAGTCGCCACAGCCAGACAGGTGCGGAAGGAACCTCTGGAGTCTTGGGAGAGCTCAGGTCTTTCTGGAATGTTGATTTGAGGCTTCTGGCTCCAGAAGGAGATGGGGGTGAATTTCCACAGCTGTTTGTCAAGCAGCCCCAGGAAGCTAAGTGTATTCCAGGCCCAAATCACCCCTGGGCTCACTGAAGCTAGAGTGCAGTTCCTCAGCTTCCTGCTCCTTCCTGTTCAGTCTCTTCCCACCACATCTGCCTTCTGGCTCCTGCTTTTAGCCCTGACTCCCGGAGTCTTGCCTTTCAGGGTCATTTCCTGACTCCACCCAGGACAGCAAGGTAGCTGGCTAGGGTTGGGAAAGGTCCATTTGTGTCTTTTCCTACCTCTCCTTCCAGGCACACAATCCATCTTTTCAGTACCTAGTGACCCCTGACCATTAGAGGCACTGGCTGGGCCTGGGCAATTGCAAGCTGAACTTTCCATGAGAAATTTTCTTTATATTATATTATCTATATATGAAAAATAATTGAGGGTGGAGAGATGGTTCAGTGGTTAAGGGCACTGGCTGCTCTTGCAGAGGACCCAGGTTTGACTCCCAGCATCCACTGGGATGAATGACCCCTCCCAGCATCCAGATCCTGTAAGGTGACAGGTTCTTGGGAGTAGGATGTGGACTTCTTTTTTTTTTTTTAAGTTTTTTATTTATTTTTGTATGTGTATGAATGTACTGTCTGCACGCAAGTTTGTGCACCCGTGTCGTGCAATGCCGCGGAGGTCAGAAGAGGGTATCAGACTCCCCTAGAACTGGAGTTCTCCTGGAACTGGAGTTTCAGACAGTTCTCGGCCGCCATGTGGGTGCTGGGGATCGAACCCGGGTCCTCTGCAAGAGCGGTCGGCACTCTTAACCGCTAGTCCATCTCTCCAGCCCCAGAATGAGGACTTCTTTAGGAGCCTGTTGCTCCCACACAGCTGCCTGCAGCAGTCGTCTTTCCCAGCCATTCCCCAATGCACTTCTATGCACATGAGAGCTGCACTGTGAGAAGTGGCCACGTGGCTGCCTTACATGCCTTAGATCATGCCGTGGGTCACGTGCTGTGTGGGCACTGACAGGTCTCCAGCAAGAAACTGAGATTATTTTTGTCATCCTGAGGTCATATGACACTGTGACTTAGGGGCGTCCAGAGGGCAGAGGCAGCAGAAGAATGTCAGGGACAGAGATGGCTAAAATCTCCAGTGTGAAGCAGTGCATGTGTTCCTCCCTGTGGAGTAAGCCCAGGGTCCCTGGGGGAGCTAGCACAACCCAGAGAAGGGCACCTGTGCCCCCTCTCCCTCTCCGAGGGTTTTGTAGGTCCAATGAGCCTCGGAAAGTTGGGAGCTTGTTGCTGTTGGGTGCCCTGGAAGTGTCCTGCTGGCCTTGCCTGTGTGTGGGCTCAGCCATGATTGGGAGCACAGCATCTCCACACCCTGGTAGGTGGGATGCAGCTCTCCCTCTACAACCCCCCTCCCTTGCGCACTCTCTCCCTCCTCCTGCCCAGCAGCTCTCTGGTTTAAGCCTTCTTCTATGTCTCCCAGGACACAAGCTCCATGCCCGGGATCCATAAGGCTGGACTAAAGGCAGAGGGCACGCCCCAGTGTTCAGATCCTCACACAAAGCCCAAACACCTCTCTTCCCCAGCCTCCGGGCCCCTTCTCTGTCACTCTCCAGGCACAGGGTTCACAGAAGCAGGGTGCTGTGTGGGAAACTGAGCCATTGCTCCCACAGTACTGACCCCTCCCTGTGCCCGCCCCCAACTCACCACACACCTCGGGAAGCAGGCAGAAGAGGGGTATATGAGCTTCCCTGCCCTCCTCCAGCAAATGGCCAGAAGCTGGTGGCTGGAAACATCACAGGTTTTCTCTGGAGTCTGAGGTCTGACTTTAGGGCATCGACTGGGCTGCCTCCCCCGCCCCCAAGGCTCCCGCAGCTGGTGGACCCTGTTACTCTGCTTGCACCACATCTGCAGCCTTCACTGCGTTTTCACAAGGCGCGTTCTCTGCCCATCTTCCATGTCTTTCAATTCCTTCTGACTGCGGTAAGATGAACACGCATGATTCTGCTCAGGGATAATTCAGACAGGCACCTCCTGTCAGTGTCTCTATTTCAATCCCATTTCCTCTCCTACGACACTCTTTCCATAGAAATAACTGTTGGCAGTGCTGAGGAACGGGATGGAGCATATGTTTGGGGACCACCAGGTGGCCCCCAGCAGAGTGAGGGACAAGGCCTCTGGACACGGCCAGTCAGACCTGCGGTCCAATCCTTATCCTGGCGGCTCCCAGGTGCTTCACTCTTTTATATCTTGTCTTGAGGTCTTTTTTTTTTTTTCTGGCCTTTTGAGACAGGGTCTCCCTGTAGCCTCAGCTGTCCTGGAATTCACTCTGTAGACCAGGCTGGCCTTGAACTCACAAAGATCCACCTGTCTCTGCCTCCTGAGTGCTAGGATTAAAGTTGTGCGCCACCACACTCAGCTTATTGTCTTGAGGTCTTTAAGATGAGATTAGCTCATGGAGCTGAGGAGATGGCTCAGTCAGTGGAGTGCTCGCTATGGATGCATGAAGGTCTGCGTTTGATCCCCCAGAATGAACATAAAACGCTGGGTGTGGTAGCATGCGTGTATAATCCCAGCAGGAGGGAGGCAGGGACAGGAAGTTCCCTGGGGCTTGCTGGCCAGGGCGTCTAGCATAATCAGTGAGCTCCAGGTTCAGTGAGAGACCTTGTCTCACAATAATGATGTACAGAGAGACGGAGGAAGACACCCAACATCAACCTGTGGTCTCCATAGCATATGCACACATGTACACATACACATACACACACACACACAACACACACAAGAATCTAGTTCATAAGCAGCTAACATGGGAAAGGAAGGCAGCCCAGTGCCTGGCACTCAGCAGGTGTTCCATACGTCTACCAGGAGATGAACATCAACAGACATTGACATGATGTGTTTCTGTCTCATGTGTGCATGATGCTGAAGCTCTGCCTCTGATGTGGGATGAGGTATAAGCTTGGAGAATCTTCTGGAACGGACAAAGCAGATGTGTATCACACAGTGGTCTTGGCCTGTGTTAAACATAAATCCCTCCCTGGGCATGCCTTTAATCCCAGCACTTGGGAGGCAGAGGCAGGCGGATCTCTGTGAGTTCAAGGCCAGCCTGTTCTACATAGCGAGTTCCTGGCCAGCTGGGGCTACAGGGAGACCCTATCTCAAAAAACCCAAAACTTATAAATCCCTCTTAGCAAAGATGCTGGAGCAGGAGGTAGGGTGTAGAGGATGGGAAGACAGACCAAAAAATAAAATGTGGAGAAAATAAACACAGGGGCCTCTAGATCCAGGGGGTTTCAGATGTGGGACTGGCCTAGCAAAGTTGTCTGGATGCAGAGGTTGGCGTGGACAGCTCTGGCCTCCTGCACCCTCACATATGAGCCCATTGTTTGTTTGTTTGTTTGTTTGTTTGTTTGTTTGTTTAGCACAGCCTCACTTTCTGCACAGCCAGAAAGTTTGAGACTCACATGATAGATAACTCAAGGAGGCCCGGTTGGTTCCTTTCACCCATCAGCTGTCTGAGGGTTCTTTGCTCTGCCTGGATGGAGACCATAGCTAGTTAAGGAGAAGCTCTGCCCGCGATGGTTCCTGGAGGCTTTCTTTCCTCTGGATGCTGGCTGTAGCCTTCCCCGCAGCAGGCAGGCAGAAACAGTAGCAAGTGGCGCCCTCTAGTGCAGGCTTCTGGCATCCCCGCCCTTGGCCCTGGGCAGCAGCCAGGGTTAAACTCTGCACCTTCTCTGCTGAGCAGGGCCTGCCGGCTCTCTGCTCTGGCTCCTCGGCCTTTGTCTGCCTCTCCTTCTGCCACACTTCCTGCCGTGCTCACTGTGCTTCATCTGTCAAGCAACTGGCTGCCTGGTCCCCTTCCCCAGCTTGGCTGCTGCTGGGACGACCTGAGATACCTGGCTCCTCTGGGACTGCATTTATGAAGCCAGGGCCACTTGGAATCTGGGGCTCCTGGCACCCGGGGCACTTAGGAGCCAGGGTGTTCAGTAAGTGGGGTACCTGCTAAGCTACATGGGTGGCAGGGCAGCGCCAGGCCGCTTGGGAGAGCCTGCCAGAACCACTGCTACCCCTTTAGCTGTTGAGTGGGTTCACAGCCTGGCCCTCAGACATTGCGCTGCTCTGTACGTCACCCAGCTCCATTTGTGCCACCAAAAGCGGCCGAGAAAAACCATTCAAGAGAAACCTTTCATCAGGCCTTATGTTCCAACCCCAGAGGGGACAGCGCAGGAGAGTGTCTCCCCGTGAGCTCATTGAGTGAGCCTGACTGGCCTGCTTCTATAGTTTAAGGAGTAGAATCATAATCACTGAAGCTTGAGTGTTGGAACAATCGCAGTCTTGCCTATTAGCACCAATCACGGATTTTAAAGCTTGTGTGTTAGATCAATTACAGCTATGCTTCTTAGCATCAATGATAGTTATTAGAATTGTGTGTTGGACCAACCATAGCCTCCTGTCGGCATCAGGGACAGCCATTCCTCTGCTAAACCACCAGAGTAAGTGGTCCCCAACTCTGACTAAAGTGGGAATTGTTACAGGGCTATCTGGAGTTCATGGAGCCTTGGGATAGCAAAGTGCCTGGTGTATTTGAATCCGGACTGGCCTAGGACCATTCAGGAGCTGGGAAACCAGCTGCATTCTTTGTTTCAAGGTGTCTGTGGACTGTTCAAGATGACAGTGTAGCCATAAGGGTTGTCCAGCTGGCTGGCTGATATCAGTCCTTTTGCTCAAGGCAGCCAGGGCAGCAAGGGCAAGCGCAACAGCTGCCAATTAGAGAGTCAAATTGCCCAGGTCCCCAACGTCTGCTCAAATACAGCAAAAATCAACATCAGGAAGGAATGCGTGCAGTGTAAACACAGACAGATTACTAACAGCATTTAGTGGTTTCTTTCTTATTGCTTTTGTGTGAGTGATTGTGGGTCCACGTGCAGTGTCTGTGCATGTGTTTTTGTGGGTCTGCATGCGTGTGCATGTGGATATACCAACTGTTCTCCTTAGCTGCTCACTACCTTATTTTCCTGAGACAGGGTATGTATTAGTTAATTTTCTAATTATCTGTAATGAAACACAATGACAAAAAGCCGATTCTGGAAGAAAGCATGTATTTCCATTTATGGTTCCAAAGGGACAAGAGTCCATCATGGTGAGGAGGTGTGGCAGCACTCGGTACTCACGACAACAGAACAGGAAACCGAGCACTCACATTTTCAACAACAAACAGTAAGCAGAGAGAGCAAACTGGAAGTGGTGCAAGGCTATGAACCCTCAAAGCCCGCCCCCAGTGACATACTTCCTCCAGGAAGGCTGCATCTCCTTAAAGATTCCACAGCCTCCCAAGCTGCACCACCTACTGGGGGCCAAGTGTTCTAACACCTGAACCTATGGTGGATGTTTCTCATTCAAACCACTGTAGGGTCTCCCAGGGAACCTGAAGCGAACTGGATTAGGCCATGAAGGCCCAGGGACCCTCCTGTCTCGGTCTACCTGGGTCTGGATTACAAGTACATGTAGCTATGCACAGGGCAAGCACTTTACCAATGGAGCCATCCTGCCAGTCTGTGATTTCACCAATGCTTTACTAATGCCCAGAGCAGGGAGTTGCCTTAGCTGTGTCACGTTCAGTGGGAAATGGCACCAGGAACCAAGATCTAGGTGGGCTGCGCTTGTTCCTACTGGGTGCACAGGCTCTTGGGCTCTTAGTGCACCTGTGTGTATCCGTGAGCAGGATTGCATGTTTACGGTCCCATTGTGTGTGTGTCCATGTGTAGGATTGCATGTTTACGGTCCCATTGTGTGTGTGTGTGTGTGTGTGTGTGTGTGTGCAGGATTGCATGTTTACAGTCCCATCATGTGTGTGTCCATGTAGAGGATTGCATGTTTACGGTCCCATCATGTGTGTGTCCATGTGTAGGATTGCATGTTTACGGTCCCATTGTGTGTGTGTGTGTGTGTATGTGCAGGATTGCGTGTTTACAGTCCCATCATGTGTGTGTCCATGTAGAGGATTGCATGTTTACGGTCCCATCGTGTGTGTGTCCATGTGGAGGATTGCATGTTTACGGTCCCATCGTGCGTGTGTCTGTGTGCAGGATTGCGTGTTTACAGTCCCATCATGTGTGTGTCCGTGTGCAGGATTACATGTTTATAGTCCCATCATGTGTGTTTCCATGTGCAGGATTGCATGTTTACAGTCCCATCATGTGTGTGTCCGTGTGCAGGATTGCATGTTTACAGTCCCATCATGTGTGTGTCCATGTGCAGGATTGCATGTTTACAGTCCCATCATGTGTGTGTCCATGTGGAGGATTGCATGTTTACGGTCCCATCGTGTGTGTGTCCATGTGGAGGATTGCATGTTTACAGTCCCATCATGAGTTCCAACCTCATTCTATACACTTTCTTTTTCTGTTTACTCCATACTGGGGCCCCTTCTTCCCCACGTCGGGAACCCCAACTCCCAACCCAGTCTGGGCGTCTGCCCTGATGTCTGGTCTCCTGTGAGACCCCAGTTGCCTTGACAAGAAGCAAGAAACTTTCAGGTCCCCAGTCCTCAGGCTGAGGGCAGAGAGCTCAGGCCCTTGGTTCTGAAGTCGCTGGTCTGGTGTCTGCATGTGGTCTTAACAGTTCATTTGAGGGCTGGAGAGATGGCCTAGCGGTTAAGAGCGCCGACCGCTCTTGCAGAGGACCCGGGTTCGATCCCCAGCACCCACATGGCGGCCGAGAACCGTCTGAAACTCCAATTCCAGGAGAACTCCAGTTCCAGGGGAATCCAACACTCTCTTCTGACCTCCACGGCGTTGCACGACACGGGTGCACAAACTTGCATGCAGACAGTACATTCATACACATATAGAAATAAATAAAAAAAAAATAAAAAACAAAACAAAACAAAAAAACAGTTCATTTGAAACAGACTTTCGTTCCTTTATTTTTATTTGATTTTGGGACTTGTCTTCATTCTTATGAAGGAATGGGGAATTAATTTAATTTAAAGGAGAACATGTAACTGTAAGGGAAAATTTTAAGTAGATCAGTGACCAGGTGTGGTGCAGACCTATAATCCAAGCACCAGAGAGGAAGAGGTGGTGGCGCACGCCTTTAATCCTAGCACTTGGGAGGCAGAGGCAGGAGGATCTTTGTGAGTTCAAGGCCAGCCTGGTCTACAGAGTGAGTTCCAGTACAGCTGGGGCTACAGGGAGACCCTGTCTCGAAAAGAAAAAAAAAAAAAAAAAAAAAAAGAATGGGTTCAAGGGCAGCCTGGGAAACCTAGCAAGTGCTTCGCTAGCATGCAGGAAGATCTGAGTTTATCCCCAGCACTGCAGAAAGCAGGGAGTGGAGGTTCTGGCCTGAAATCTCAGCACTTGGGAGGTGGAAGCAGGAAGATCAGATTCAAGGTCATGGTGTCCTCAGCTACGTGGAGAGACAGAGGGAAAGAGAGAGAGAGAGAGAGAGAGAGAGAGAGAGAGAGAGAGAGAGAGAGAGACAGAGAGACAGAGAGAGAGAGAGAGAGAGAGAGAGAGAGAGAGAGAGCCTTTACTGCCCTCAGCTTTAACCTCCAGCCCTTGGCACCTGGCAGCTGTTGAACTCAGCTTGGAGACTGTCCTGACGACTTGGTGGTCAGAGAGCAACTGACTGAGCAGCTTCCATCTTGAGGCAACTCTGTTATGGGGGAGAAGACTATCAGGCTTTGGGAGAACAGGGGCCATGTTGGGTGGCCGGCCTGGAACGATAGGAACTCACTGGGAAAGGGGAGCCGGGCCAGGCTGCAGTGCTCAGGAGGCAGGAGCTGATGTGTTCACTGAAGTGAAAACAGAGGGCTGGAGACAGGACGACTAGGAGATGGGGCTGGGGGCACTGGGTGCAGCAGGGATCACTGTGCAGACCACTGACTTAGGAATGTAACCTGTGCCCAAAGGGCACAGGGAGAGGAGGGGGGGAGGGCAGCGGCAGGTGTAACTGGAGCGCCTACAGCCCCTTTGCCCAGAGCCTGAACCGGGTCAGCTCTCCAGGTGCAGATTGCAGAGGCAGAAGCAGCCCAGGCCTGGGTAGCGTGGCAAGAGCCAAGGTCCCTTTATAAATCAGAAGGCTAGAAAATTCTATTCTCAGAGCCAGTGAGATGGTTCAGCAAGCAGAGGTGCTTGTCACCAAGACTGATGACCTGAGTTCAATCCCTGGGACCCCTATGGTGGGAAGAGAACCAACTCCTATAAGTTGTTCTTTGACACATGTGTGTGCACATAAAATAAATAATAAATAAAATGTAATACGAAACTTTTTAAAAAATCGACTCTGGGTGATGTTTTTTCCTCCTAAGCGTGTGCAGTTTCTGGAGTAAGGGCCAAATGCCAACTAATTAATGTTTTATTTTGTACTGCGCATAGCCTGCTACGCTCTATTCACTTTGACTTCTCTCCCCTTGCAGGGCGGCTGGGCTTTCCGGGTATAGTCGCTATTCATCTCCTAACCACGTTCCAAACGCTGATCACCAGCCTCACTGGAAAGCCGAACATTATGTTTAAGTCTAATTTACCCATGGCTGCAGCAGCCTTCAGCTGTGGTGTGCAGAGCTGATGTCTTTGATCCGTGCTGAGGCTGTTTGCATACAGAATTGCTAATGTGTGCACCACAGACAAGGGCTCCAGGGGCCAGAGATTCAGGCTGATGCTTTTAGGCAGGAACATCCTTCTGAATTCTGGGGACCCTAGGCAGCAGGACCAGGCTGGGGAGGCCCTGGGGGACCCCTCCCCCCAAACAGCCTGGCTTTTTTGCTGTTGTTGACAATGTACTGGGTTGTCTGTAGGTGCAGAGCTTTGATCAGAGTGGACACATGTCCAGCTCAACTCTGCCAGGTGCTTGGAAGTGGGAGCTGGTGCCATGGGGTAGGGGCTCCCTTGAGGGTCCAGGGGAGGTTGGAAGGTGCTGGTGGGTTTATGTTCTTCCCAGACCCCCACCTGCCCTGGTAGCTGATCTGCAGGCCCTGAGCTGAGGCGTCTGGGGCAACTGAGTGATGTAAGCTGCCAGGTTTTTCTGGAACGTCCATAATAAAGATGAATGAGCTGCCCAGTCAGAGCTGGGAACAGCTTTGGAACACGGCTTTTTTCCTGTTTTGCCTGTTGTGGAGAGAATTAAATTATCTCAATCTGAGAAAAAAAAACTCACAAAAAAAAAAAAATCAAAGGAATGTGCCAATCCTCCTAAGAGCCACCAGAATGGGACAGCAAAGGAATGTTCTGGAACACTTTGAGCTCCTTAGTTAGTGACTTGCTGTTGTGAACTCTCAGAGGCTGAGTGTGGCCTCACCCTGCCCTTCCCCCTAGGTCCCAGGGCAGACAGGTCAGGCTTCTGGCTGTCTTCCACTTTAGGAAATTATTATAATCATTTATTTAGCATATATGTGTGTGCACATGTGGAGGGCGGAGTTTTGGAAGTTAGATCTCTCCTTCACTATAAGGGTCCTGAAGACTGAATTCAGGTTGTAAGGCTGGCACCTTTGCCTACTGAGCCATCCTGCCAGCCCTGCTTTCCATCTCGTCCTACTGTCGTCACAGGGGAAGAGGGAGAAAAGGCCAGCAGAGCCAGTAGAGGGGGGAGTTTGGGGGGATCATCAAATTATCCTCAGCAGGATAAGACATCCTGAGGGGACAGGGCACGTAGAGGCTGGAGCCCTGTCAGTCCTGATTCTGAGGAGAAGCAGCAAAGACCACCCTTTCCACACACCTGACCCCTGCCCAGGGTGGTGCCCAGGGTGGTACCCAAGCAGACGACAGAGCAAGTCTGAGACACCCTCCTGTGCCTACCGCTTTAGCTGCTGATGGGGGTGTTTGTTACACAGCCTGAGCTAACTCAGATGCAACCCTGCATCAGTATGGGACACTGCACATTATCACCTCCCACCCCTAAACCAGGCTGCAATGGGCTCCAGCATCCCTGTGGTTGGTGTGGCCACTCATTTTATCCTCCGGCCAGTGACTGGAGCTCCATAACACGCAGGACCTAAGTCTGGCTCCTCTACCCAAGCCAGTTCCTTTCTGGGAAACACAGGGGCCCCAGGCTCCTGGGGCACAATTTTGCCTCCCAATCCCCACCCTCATCCCTAAAGGCTTCTAGGAAGGCCAGGCCTGACCCCAGCAGCCCAGGGTCACCTGGTTGAGAATCCTGAGTCCTGCAAGCCAAGGTGGCAGGGGTTTGGGTCCTGTGGCCTGAGCATGTGCTAAGTGCCTGTACTGGCCCCTATGGAACCACCACTCCTTTCAGAAGCTCCAAGCTGATCGAGGTGGCAGCCGTGGGGGGGGGGGGGGGGGGGGGAGGGACAGCTGCTGTCCCTGAGGACATCTGCTCTGCCACCTTGGCGGTGTGTGAACTTGGGTGATGAAAAGACTTCACAGGTGGCATCTTTCACAGTCCCAAGTCCCCTTCTCACGTCTCATCTGTTGCTGGAGCTGTTAGGGTCAGAGCCTGGGGCCTGGCAGCTCTAAAAATCCAGGCTGGGCCATCCTCCCTCAAGGACCAGTGAAAGAGAGTACCACTGAACATGAAGGTCCAGTCAGCATGGACACACTGGGGAGAGGAACAAATATAGAAGTTCAGTGACCCCCATGTTCATCTTAAAGGTTCTTCATTTTGGAAATAGGGTCTCACTGTGTAGCCTTGGCTGGGCTCGAAGTCAAAGAGATCTCTGCCTCTGCCTCTGCCTCTGTCTCTGCCTCCCGAGTGCTAGGTTTAAAGGTGTGCACCTCCACACCTCCAGCCTCCCCTTCAAGGTTCTGATGTGAGTTAGATTTAAGTGTATGCACAGCTAAGCAGACCTGGTCAAGGTGTGGCCCTGCCCACTGATCCATCGTTGTCTGGTTCTCGTCTTTTCTGCAAAGCTGTCTGGTAAGTTGTCAGGGCAGTGTGGAATCCTCCTGGTGAATAGCTTCCTTCTGACCACGCTTCAGTTTTCCCACCAGCAGGAGAGTCCTGCAGAAATTCGGATTCCTTAGACTGTGATAGTCAACGAGAAGGACACAGTGACTCTATAACTATCTTCATTCCTATAGGTGAGTTACAACCTTCCCCACTGCAACCCCAGTGAGGAGGAACTACGATATGTTTGGGGGCCCATTTTACAAAAGAGAAAACTGAGGCTGGGAGAGTTTTCAGAGTCAGGATTTCTAGAGTAGGGTACCTTGCTGTGGCATTTGTGAAGGGACTCTGCTCATTATTGAAGAACTGGCCCATGTGCCCAGAGAGGGACAGAGTGTATGGTCACATGGCAGGGATTATCACCAAACTATACAGAGCCCACTTTCAGGAATCCTTCCAAGAATGGAGACATTCTAGGGGAGCTTCCTCGAATAGGCCCACAGCCCTGTTCCATTTCTCTGTGTGTTTGGACACCAGACTCTCGTTATTGCACAATGGAACTTGTAAAATTTTAATAGTATGTATTCATTATGCATGATAATGGGTCTCATTATGACATTTCCATATATGTAGATAATGAGTTTTGTTCATATTCAACCCTCCATTGCCTCTCTTGTCCACTCCCACTCCCACTGAGTTTCTTCCTTTTCCTTTCCGTCCCCCACTTTGGAGACCCAAGGAGTTTCATTAAAGCTGCTTACAGGGTCCTGGGGGGAGAGTTAGTTTATAGGGACATGAGCAACTTACTCATGACTGGACCACTAAAGAAAATCTCTCTCTCTTCATCAACTAAATTCTTGGGAAGGGGGTGGGGTCTCGTGAGTGCCTCTCCCTGTCGTGACAGGGTGGAGATCTTGTGCAGGTAATCACAACAGCTATGAAGTCAAAAGTGCAGGGGCTGGAGAGATGACTTACTGGTTAAGAGCACTCACTGACTGCTCTTGCAGAGGACCTGGGTTCAAATCCAACCATCCACATGGCAGCTCAACACCATCCATGACTCCACTTCCAGGGGATCTGATGCCTTCTTCTGACTTCCATGGGCATTGCATGACATGGGCGCACTTATACACATGCAGGTGATACATTTATACACATAAATAAAAATAATAATAAAGTGGGTTTTAAAAAGGAGTGCAGGGCCAGGCCAGGCCCAGAAGTCAGTGCTCTACAACTCCACCCCTTCCTCCAGCTCTTACTTTTTTCTTTTGTCCCTTCTGCTTTGATGTTTCTTGAGCCTTGGAGGAGGTGACACAGATGTCCCACTGAGGGCTGAACACTCAACAGTCACTTGTTCTGGGCACTTTGCCCAGCTGTGCATCTCTGCAGTGGCTGCTGCCCACTGCCCACTGCCCAAAGAGGCTTCTCTAGCTGAAGCTGGCAGCATCACTGATGGATGGGGATCGGCATAGCTATTTTTAGAAGGCATTTTGATGGGCACATCATGTCCATTCAGTAAAACAATGGTGGTAGCTCCCCCACTAGGGCCCAAGATCTCCCAAGCCACACTTCTGAGCCGTTTACTGTACCAGACATGAATTCCCTCCTATGAAGAGGCCCTCAAATCCAATCAGAAAGCATTGTTTACAGAAAGCAGACTTGGCACAGTCTACCAGGCGAGTTGGTGTGGTTGTACACAGGCTGAGTAAGACTGCTGATGACAGTTCTGCCCCAGCGGCTGCAAAGTACCTTCCAGTACTATGAAAACTGGCCGGGCCCAGCATGGTGGCCCAGGTCTTAATCCCAGCACTTGGGAGGCAGAAGCAGGAGGGTCTCTGGAGTTCAAAGCCAGCCTGGTCTACACAGTGAGCTCCAGGCTGGCTGGGCTAAAGGGGAGGAAGCTGCAGCTCAGTTCCCTGTTTCTCTGTCTTGAGACCAGGGTGTGTGGTGTGTTCAGCCACTTACTAGCCTTGCTGACTAATTCTAACAGCAGTAGCAGTTGCCTGTATTGTCCAGGAGGCTCTGGGGCTAGCCACCCATGGCATTGGGATGGTCCATTTGATAGCCTGTGGCTCCTGGGGCTGTTTTATCTACCCTCACAGGGAACTGGGAATGACTTCGTAACTTCGCTCTTCTTTTTTTTTTTTATTTATATTATTTCATGTGTGTGAAGGTTTCACCTGCATGTGTGTAAGTGCAACTGCATCATCGTGCAATGCCCATGGAGGACAGAAGAGGGCATTGGATCCCCTGGAACTGGAGTTACAGACAGTTGCTAGGTGCCAAGTGGGTGCTGGGATTCGAACCTGGGTCCTCTGCAAGAACAGCCAGTACTCTTAACCACCGAGCCATCTCTCCTGCCCCAACTTCACGCTTCTTGAGAATGTCAGTGGGATGAGTTTTGGTGACCAGGACCCACCCCATGCATTATATAAGGGCCATACCTTGTAACACCTCTGGCCTCCACACACTAGGGGGCAGCACCCCTTACCTCCACCCACTAGGAGGTGGTACCTCTGGTTTCCACCTACTGGGTAGTAGCACTTCTGGCCTGCACCCACTAAGGGGCTTTGGAAAAATGTCTCCAAACAAGCCTTGCTGGCTACCAAGGTAGGATGGGGTATGTGGCTCCTGCTGAGAGCCGCAGGTACGCTGCTTTGCTGCATAGCCTATGCTGGGTGTTTACTCAGTTACAGGGGCCTTGCGGTCCTTCCTGGTCAGTGACTGTGATGGACGTGTCCACTTTTGTACCAGTCTTTGAGGAACGTGCATGCATTTCTGCCTTCAGGTACCTAGGAGTGGGCTGTGGAGGTGTTGGCGTACCATGGTGCTTGGATTGGGTGTTTGCGCCAGGCCTGACTCATCCGCCTCACTGTCTGGCGCTGTTAGTCACCGCAGAAGAGAACAGCTGCTGGGCAAGCTGGGTGAGCGTTAGCAAGTCTTCTGGAGCTGTGACCAGAATATCTAAAGAAGTACTTCACGGGGGGGGGGGGTGTCTTTATTTTGGTTCATGGGTTCAGGGGTCTCAGTCCCCAGTCCTCGGCTCTGCAGACTCTGGCCCATGTGTGGTGAGCAGAACGAATGTCGCAGTGGCAAGAGGGTGTGGCAACGGCTGCTCACCTTTCCTGGACAGGAAGCAGAGACACACAGAGAAGACAGGAGAGCCCCCCAGTGACCTACTTCCTCTAAGGAGACCCCACCTCCTAAGGTTCCCAGAATCTCCCAAAAGATCATCCAGGCACCAAGCCTTTTGTGGGACGAGTCACAACCCAATGTAGCACGAGTGCCAGTGTGAGTCCTGGCCTCTGCCAGTGAAGCCTCGTGTCACTGCTGGGCTCTGTCCATCGGCAGCCACCGCTCAAGGACCGCTCTCTCCATGAGGTGACAAGGCGTCCACCCTACTTGTAGCAGCTCCCGGGCTCTGATCACACCTTTCCCGGGCTCTGATCACCTTTTGAGGTGAGCTGCGTGTCCTGGTACAGATGTCAAAACCAGATGACATCCTGGTGGCCTCTGCGGCTCACTGACATTATTTCCCAGTGTCATCACTTGTGAAGGCTGTCAATCAAGTAAAGGTCTGCTTCTCCTCCACTGCAGTGACTTGGTGTCAGTGTTGTGATCACCGTCACCATTGTCATCTTGTCATGTCACTCTGGATGGCATTTTATATTTCTGGAATCTCATATAGGGCCTCACAGATCCTCCCAGTGAATCTTGAAACAGGCAGAGCCTCTCAGACCACGGGGCCCAAATAAGTCTTTTCCTCCTTAAGTTGCTTCTGGGAAATATTTTGTAATAGTGACAAGGGGAGGTCATCAGGGAGGAGACCCTCAGGGTCCCTGCCAGCAAGTTATCCCTCGACAGACACCACTCTTCAACCTTGAGCCCTCAGCTTCCCGGACCAGGAGCTGAATTAACCTGGACTTTGTGTGTCTCCACCTGCAGTACCAGCAAGTGGATGGGACCTTGGGTGGGACCCTCGGGTGGGACCACTCCTGTGCCGCTTCCAAGCCTTGTGGAGAGGGGATGGAGAAGGGTCCCTCTTAGTCCTGGTCCCCTCTCTGAGCCTCTTTACCCATGCAGCCTCTAGAAGGACACCATTTTAAAGATTCAGCAGCTATGGCCAGGGGACTTGAAGCATTCTTAGGTCCTGTTCTTGACTCCTGGAATGTGCTGTGGTCTCTTAAACCCTCATCCACTGTGCTGTGTAGTGTAAATCTGTTCAACATACTGTGGCTCAGGGCACAAGCATCAGTGTTCGTCTTTTCCCTGCCGCCTCCCCGCTGACCCCAACCTGTTACCCAGCCAAGCCTCTAACAACATGGGTTTTGTTCCTTTTCATTTGTTTTATTTTTTCATTGTTATTGTTTTGAGGGTAGAATTTACTCTATAGCCCAGGCTAGTTTCAAATGCAAAGCAATCCTCCTGAGTACTGGGATTTCAGGTATGAGCCATCATACCCAGATAAGTCTGTATTTTGAGCTGCTCAGGATTCCTTCCTCCTGGCTCAAAGATGATGCTGGAGTTCTTGTCCAGGCAGGAAGTCTCCACTGTGCTCCCAGCAGGAGAGGGGACTTACCTGATGATGACACAGAGGTTAAGAGCGATGTCCCCTACCCTAGCAGTGAGGCTAAAGTGTGGGACAAATATTCTGCCCCGCTGTGAAGGAAACCTCAGACAAGGCTGCTTTCTGTGACTGGTGTTTTTCAAAGGTTTTGCTTATTTATTTTTATTTGTTTATTTTGAGACAGGGTATCCCTATAGCCCCAGTTGGTCTGGAACCCTCTATGTAGACCAGGCTAGCCCTGATCTCATAGAGATCCGCCTGCCTCTGCCTCCTGAGTGCTGGGATTAAAGGCATAATTTTTTTGTATTTTTAATTATGTGTATATGTACGTGTTCATGTGTTCTTGTCTACCTGTATGCAGTTCCTGTGGTAGCCAGAAGGGAGCATCAGATTCTCTGGAACTGGAGTTACAGGTGGTTGTGAGATGACCACTGATGTTGGGAACTAAACTCAGGTCCTCTGCAAGAGCAACAAATGCTTCTAATAGGTTAGCCATCACTCCAGCTCCTCTCTGTGGCACCTTAGGAGGGACATATGAGCTCATTAGTTTGTCACATGTGTTATGGGTGTGTCATATGTGAGTGTCAGTGGTCTCATGTGTCTGGTGATGCACAGGTCTTGTGCAGAGCCTTGGAAGCAGCACTGGCTCTGCCCCTCTGGAAACAGAAGTGAGACAGAGCCCAGGCTGCTCTGAGGCCCTTGGCTTCCCCGTTCACTGTCACCAAGTGTATGAGCTTCCAGATCCCCGTTCACTGTCACCAAGTGTATGAGCTTCCAGATCCCCGTTCACTGTCACCAAGTGTATGCACTTCCAGATCCCTGTTCACTGTCACCAAGTGTATGCACTTCCAGATCCCCGTTCACTGTCACCAAGTGTATGCACTTCCAGATCCCCGTTCACTGTCACCAAGTGTATGCACTTCCAGATCCCCGTTCACTGTCACCAAGTGTATGCACTTCCAGATCCCCGTTCACTGTCACCAAGTGTATGCACTTCCAGATCCCCGTTCACTGTCACCAAGTGTATGCACTTCCAGATCCCCGTTCACTGTCACCAAGTGTATGCACTTCCAGATCCCCGTTCACTGTCACCAAGTGTATGCACTTCCAGATCCCCGTTCACTGTCACCAAGTGTATGCACTTCCAGATCCCCGTTCACTGTCACCAAGTGTATGCACTTCCAGATCCCCGTTCACTGTCACCAAGTGTATGCACTTCCAGATCCCCGTTCACTGTCACCAAGTGTATGCACTTCCAGATCCCCGTTCACTGTCACCAAGTGTATGCACTTCCAGATCCCCGTTCACTGTCACCAAGTGTATGCACTTCCAGATCCCCGTTCACTGTCACCAAGTGTATGCACTTCCAGATCCCCGTTCACTGTCACCAAGTGTATGCACTTCCAGATCCCCGTTCACTGTCACCAAGTGTATGCACTTCCAGATCCCCGTTCACTGTCACCAAGTGTATGCACTTCCAGATCCCCGTTCACTGTCACCAAGTGTATGCACTTCCAGATCCCCGTTCACTGTCACCAAGTGTATGCACTTCCAGATCCCCGTTCACTGTCACCAAGTGTATGCACTTCCAGATCCCCGTTCACTGTCACCAAGTGTATGCACTTCCAGATCCCCGTTCACTGTCACCAAGTGTATGCACTTCCAGATCCCCGTTCACTGTCACCAAGTGTATGCACTTCCAGATCCCCGTTCACTGTCACCAAGTGTATGCACTTCCAGATCCCCGTTCACTGTCACCAAGTGTATGCACTTCCAGATCCCCGTTCACTGTCACCAAGTGTATGCACTTCCAGATCCCCGTTCACTGTCACCAAGTGTATGCACTTCCAGATCCCCGTTCACTGTCACCAAGTGTATGCACTTCCAGATCCCTGTTCACTGTCACCAAGTGTATGCACTTCCAGATCCCTGTTCACTGTCACCAAGTGTATGCACTTCCAGATCCCTGTTCACTGTCACCAAGTGTATGCACTTCCAGATCCCTGTTCACTGTCACCAAGTGTATGCACTTCCAGATCCTTGTTCACTGTCACCAAGTGTATGCTCTTCCAGACAGAGCTGCTCCCACTCAGCCTCCACGCCGACGTTGGCTGTGTGGCTCAGCGTCACATCTTTTTGTTTATCTTCTCAAGAAAGTAAAGTGGGATCAGCTGTGGGCAGCTATATCTGCCCCCTACCACAGTGGCCTCCCCCTCCTGCCATCGCGGGACAAGAGAGCAGACCAGGAGCCTCAGGCCTGTCAACAGGAGCCTCTAGGCCCCCAGACCCTTGTGGGAAATGCTGTTCTTGGCCTGTAGCCCTGGGACGGATGAGCTGAGGTGGGCAGTGACCTGTAATCACAAGGTCACTCCGGCCCCATACCAGCCCTGCTGGCTCACAGCTCCGAGATACAAGGGCCATCAGAGAGCTCATGGCTGGGGACAGATGAGCCAGCATGCCCAAGACCAGCAGGGGAGGGCATCTGGGGCATCCAGAGTCTCCAGGGGAGATGTGAGGCTGAACTTGGAGCCTGGCAGGCCTCCCAGGGAACAGGTAGGGACAAGCAGGGTGAAGGAGAAGGAAGACGCAGCCCTGTAAGGCCGGAGCTGAGCTGACTGTAGAAGGCTCACCCTCTAGTACAGCTGAACAGAGGGCAGGAGCCAAGGTGGAGGTGGGCTGGGCTGTCGGCCACGGGAAGTGGGGTCTTCTTCAGGGTACCTTGGTAATGGCACTTCCTGAGTCTGTGAACAAAGGGCATCAGGGTGCGGCACTGACAAGTCAAGGCAGGGTTACTGCATTCTAACCCTAAATACCCTGGGTCAACAGCCCGAACAGCGGAACCCCAGTTGGAAAGTGAGGTGAGAAGCCACAGGTCCTGGACAGCCGAATCGTGCAGCCATCTGGACACCTCCGCATTCAGCACCCTAACGCCTGGCATAGGAGATGCTCAAAAATAATTGCTGGGTGAATGAACAATTGAGAGACCCACCTTCGTTGTCAACGCCGACCAGTTCTGAAGAGCAGCTGAGACTTTCTTATAAAAGCACAGGAAACTGTATAAATTCAGAAGCGCATCAGCTACTGAAGCGGAATCCCAAAATAGCCATGCCTCCACGTCTTTTCTGGTTGACAGTCTGTGTGAGCATATGGGGGCAGTGGGGTAACTTTGCTGTCATCCCAGGCTCTGAATCTCCTGTTCTACCATCTTCCACCATGGTGTCTCCTTCATGGCACCATGTGGCTGCCGGAGGTCCAGCCACCATGTCTGCATTCCAGCTGTTTCCTCTGTGTCAATTTGTCACCCAGACACAAAAAGGAAAGAATATGACTTCTCTTGGAGGCAGACCCAATAGCTGCACGCATCATTTCTCGTCATCTTCTTTCTGACAGTACCTAGGTGTTTAAAAATGTTTTATTTATTCTTTTTATTTTATGCATATGAGTGTATTGCCTGTATGTCTGTCTGTCTGTCTGTATGTATGTATGTAAATGCACCTGTGTCATGCAATGCCCTTAGAGGTCAGAAGAGGGCGTGGGATCCCCTGAAACTGGAGTTAACGAACAGTTGTTTTATCTTTTTTTTTTTTTTTTTTTTTTTTTTTGGGTATTTTTGAGACAGGGTCTCCCTTTTAGTACCAGCTGTCCTGGAGCTCACTCTGTAGACCAGGCTGGCTTTGAACCCACAGAGATCCACCTACCTCTGCCTCCCAAGTGCTGGGATTAAAGGCGTGCACCACCATGCCTGGCCGGACAGTTAACCATCATGTGGGTGCTGTTAGAATTCCGAATGAGAAGGCAATGTGAAAAAGAAGTAGAAATGGAATCTGACCTCCACAGATGCTGATAGCAACCTTCCCTCAGAGATGGAGGTTGTGTATCAGGGTTGGGGGAGGTCTGGGATTTATAATTGGGCTCAGAAAGTCCTAGAAAGAGGGTCACATCTTACTGGAATCCCAGAAGGTGGGGTGTACCTTCTTGGGCTGGGTCCAGTTCCTTCCTGGGATCTGGGAAGGAGAGATATGGACTTCTGATAAGGAATTTGATGAAGAACCAGACCTACAAGAAGGCTGGTGAGAAGCACATGTCTTTTGCTTGTTTTCTGAATAGATGTATCTCCCTTCTGGAGCGGGGAGGAGGGTGAGTGGATGGTCAGTCAGTTCCTTCGCTCATTTGGCTGATTTTCCCTCAGGTGCTGGGTATGAAGAGCCGCTGAGCCATCTCTCCAGGCCCCCAACAGCACTCAGTTTTGAGACCACCTTCAGGGACCAGTTAGGCTGCTCTTACAGAGGATAGGGTACAGGTTCAAACCCCAGCTCCCACATGGTGGCTAACAACCATCCAGGGGATCCCACACCTTCTTCTGACCTCCACGGGCATCGCATGTGTGCAGTGGTGCACTCACATGCATGCAGGCAATATATTCATACATATTTTTTATATTTTATTTATTTATGTGTATGAATGTACTGTCTGCATGCAGGTTTGTGCACTCCTGTCGTGCAATGCCTCGGAGGTCAGAAGAGGGTGTCGGATTCCCGTGGAACTGGAGTTCTCCTGGAATTGGAGTTACAGACGGTTCTCAGCCACCATGTGGGTGCTGGGGATCGAACCCGGGTCCTCTGTAAGAGCGGTCAGCGCTCTTAACCACTAGGCCATCTCTCCAGCCCCACTCATACATATTTTAAAATAGGAATTGTGTAAGTAATTTACAAAAGCCAAAAATCATGAAGAGAAATCTCTTAACGTTTTAAGTACACTTATGAATTTGTGCAAGGCCATTATACCCATGGCTGTGCTGGGAGACTCATGGTTCAGACACGGCAGTGTGCGGTCTCTGCTCAAGTGGGAGGGTTTGGAGCTGGTGTCTGTTAGAAAACTTGAGCAGTTTACCCAGGACTGAGGAAGCCAGTGTCCATAGCAGAGAAGGAGATGGTGCTGCTGGCGAACCTTGGGAATGGATTCTAAAACACACAGGATCTGAACTAACGACTTTTGATTTACCTTGGCAAACTCACTGAACCATGTGCTCTTTTGACCTGGGCTCATGACTTGATTCCTGGGAACCTCAATTTGCCACTCCTCCCCAAGCTAATGAATGAATGTGGGCATGCATAAGAATTAGCATATCAAATCACTGGATGGCAGCATGAACATCTTCATTTGAAGGGATAAAGACTGAGAAAGCATACTTGACATTGTGTGTGAGGTGTTCTAGAACTCCGTGGAAGGGCAAGATTGTCTGATAAGATAAAGGTGGATTCAAGTTTGCAGTTCCCCAACTGACGCTGGAGAAACCATTTTGAATAAAACTGTGGGGGTGGTCAGACTGGAAGACGTAATTCCAGTGACACAGCTTCAGAGCAGAGTTCTAAGACATCTGGGGGAATGAGTGTCCTCCGAGTTCAAGTCCACTCTTAAAAACAAGTGCAGGATTGATGGCTGTTTGGGCTTGCCAAGGAGGAACCTTTGAGCACTTTTAAGGAAAACATGACATCTTTTAGGAAAAAAAAAAAAAAAGTCCTCCAATTCAAGTGATATGGGTATGTATGTATATATTTATGTATATATATATTTATATATAACTATGTATATGTATATATATATGTATATGTATATATACTGAAGCAATACAAGATGGAGAGAACAACAACAACAAAAGAACTGGAAAAAGAAACCTCTGGAAAGACTCCAAAAAAGATGCAGGACATATATGGCAGAGTGCAGAGACTCGGGTGGGGTGGGGGGCATAGAAAGGGAAGTGACTCTAGATTCGATTGAGAAATGATATATGACTAATGGAAAAAGTTTAATAGCAATAAAAATAGCATAAAATAAAATAAAAAACCTAAGTTAGGAGTCAAGCTGTCTTGTTCAGGTAATTGTACCATGCCATGCTAACGCCACAGGACACAAGAGCACTCCTGACCCATCTTGTGGGAAGGGCCAAGGACTGTTCCATAACACACCACATAGCTGGGACTGGCTCCCTGCCTCCTGCGGTGGGCTCTTCCTGGACTGGCACAGGATCCAGTCTCCTGCTCAGCTTCCAGGTGGCCTCTGTTGGGCAACACTTGGTTGTAGAGAAAACTGAGTCAGGGGAGGCCAGGTCAGGAGGAAAGTCAAAGGCCCAAGACACAGGGGTAGCAGGGTGACTGCGTTTAGTCAGGTAGCAAGCTGCTTAGTCCTGAAGTCCAAACAGGCATGGTAGCACAGGCTTGTCCAGACAGACATGGTAGCACAGGCTTGTCCAGACAGGCGTGGTAGCACAGGCTTGTCCAGACAGGCACGGTAGCACAGGCTTGTCCAGACAGGCACGGTAGCACAGGCTTGTCCAGACAGGCACGGTAGCACAGGCTTGTCCAGACAGGCATGGTAGCACAGGCTTGTCCAGACAGACATGGTAGCACAGGCTTGTCCAGACAGACATGGTAGCACAGGCTTGTCCAGACAGGCGTGGTAGCACAGGCTTGTCCAGACAGGCGTGGTAGCCCAGGCTTGTCCAGACAGGCGTGATAGCGTGGTAGCACAGGCTTGTCCGGACAGGCATGGTAGCACAGGCTTGTCATCCCAGCTACTCCAGTGCATGAGGCAGGAGAATCAAGAGTTCAAGGCCAGCGTGGACTACAGAGGGAGTTCAAGGCCAGTCTGGACAACTTGGCTTGTCTCAAAATGAAAAGTAAAAAGGGAGCTGGGGCTCATGTGCAGATGCCCTGGGTTCAATCCCTAGCACAACTCATTACCTAATTGGCGACTTGGCTAGCTAACAACAACAACAACAAAAAGTCAAGTCCAGAAAGGTCAGAGCAGGGAACAGCCAGCTCCTGGACTCCCAGGAGCCTCTGCCCTGTCGTGGGGGGAGGAGACCCACCATTGGCATCTGCTCGCTCTCCCCAGCCTGGCCCCATGGCTCCTGGAGTTGTTACCCCTGGAGGAGCACTGTGGACCAGATTCTGTGCTGCAGAAACTGAGTCTATCTAAACCCAAAAGAGCAACCTGGAGCCTCCAGCAGACAGGCCACTGTGAAGTCTGCAAGGGAAGTCGGTTAGACAGTCATGTGGCCAACAGACGATGGTTCTGGCTCCAGTGGCCCTGCCTCTGTGTGTCAGGGCATCACCCTCACTGTCCTTGTCCTAACAGGCTGAGCTTGGTGACAGCACCTTCTCTCTAGAGACACTCAAGAGCTAGGGTTGACTGCAGGTTCTGGAAGAACATATTCTATTTTCATTCTATTAAAGGCAACAGAATTGGGGATAGAATTAATGGTCATCCCACTTCCTGAAGGGGGCGCTGTGGTCTCTCTGTTGTTTCCCTGCAGAGCCCGCTGGGCGTCTGCACAGTGTTCTGTTTCTCTTTCCTGTCCATCTTGAAGCCCTGCCCACTCAGCTGAGCCCCAGCCTAGGGCTATGACTGGATGGAACCTGTTCAACACTGGTGTCCTGACCATCAGCTCCAGGATGACACCTTGGGAGGTGAGCCACACCCACTCTCCAGGTCTCAGTTCTCGATCTTCCAAGTGACAAAGTGATGATGATCATGTGAGATGACCTTCCTCCTAAGACTGCCTCAGGAGACCCTGAGCAGTGAATGTGGGTGACAAATAAATAGTGGGGTGGCCTCTGTTCATGTTGAGTGAGGTGTAATTCCAGCCACCTGTGGCTTCCTTTGTCCTAAATCACCTGCTTGTCTGTTTATACCCAACCTGGCCTAAGGCAGGATTTGCCTGTGCATTAGCAAGCCTCTGACACCTTGAGATCAAAGGCATTCATGAGTTCTTGTGCTTGTGATGCTAGTACTCATGTTGTTATGGAACATGAAGCATGGGGTCTGAAACCAGGCCCTGAGATATGATGTCACTCTGGGTATAAAAACAGAATGCTGTGAATAAAAAGACAAGTCCTTCTTACCATCAGATAGGGTCTACCGGCCATTATTTTGCACATGTAATCTTAGCCCATCAGGCTTATGTAGCAGTGACCAATGAGTTGGATGGTGGTCAATCAGACCACCAACCTGGGAAGCTGGTATGGGGCTGGAAGGAGACCTATCAGGTCGCCAGCTGTGATGTGTGGTGAGTGCCCGGGGAAGGAATTAGACTGTAGAGTACCTATCAGGTGACAGTCTGGCTTATTAGACTGTAGAGTGCCAATCAGACAGCAGCCTGGAGGATCTGGGAGTGCCAATAGGGCATTGCCTGGTGTAGATGTTAGATGAGACAGGTGGGCCGTGAAAAGGTTGTCAGCCTTTAGCCCCACGGTTTGGGACTGCTGTCTTGCATTTTACCTTTTCCCTGTAATCTACGTATGGGAGAGTGACACCACACTGGGGAAAGACAGCAAGTGTCTTGTCAGCCATCCCTCCCCTTCTCTGTAGCTTCTGCCTGGAGGACAAGCTTCTGACTGCCCCCCCTTCAACCCGTGCTGAGCAATGATTGGCTCACAATGTCCTTTTACTTGTCTGGCTCACAAGTACATATGTGGACCCTCAAGGTCCAATCTGGGTGTGTCTTCTTTGAACTATTATCACCATATATCTGGGACACCAACATGGAAAGGCACAGCCTTTAGCATGCCAAGTGGGGGATGCTGGGACATACAGCAGGAAAGGGGGCCACAGATAGCATGGCGAGGGTCACAGGTACACCATGAAACTTCTAGGTCACCAAACCCAGAAATTGGATTTCTTTTTTCTTTTGAGACAAGGAATGGCCACGTAGCCCAGGATGGCCTGGAACTGGGCGCTGGGATGGCAGGCATGCGCCACCATGCAGGGATCTCGAAGTTGGACTCAACTGGCACTTTCCAGTTCTTGGACTGCCTTGGCCATCTGGCCATGTTTGACCCACAACTCCGGCACCTTTTGAGGCTGTGTTTTCCTTGGGGTGTTGTCATCTCTTCCGTCTGTCCCGTGGAGCCCGGCAGCCTCTGCTGTCAAGGTCTGTGTTCCTAGATCCAGGACAATTCAGGGCCATTAATCATTGTTGGTTGGATTCATTGGCCATGACTCTCACCTCCTGGAACATTCTGTCTCATTAGAAAATGAGACACAGGCATATGAATCTAAATACAAGGTGAGACAGACTGTGACCGCATCCGACTGGCCATTCTGTGGCAGTTAATGTTGTATCTGTTAAGCCTCTTCACATCCAGAAAGTCTTTCTTTTCATTGTTTCTTCCTTTCTTTTTTTAATGTGTATGAGTGTTGTGCTTGCGTGTAAGTGCACCACATGTGTGCCTGGTGCCCAGGAGGCCAGAAGAGGGCATCAGATGCCATGGAACTGGAGTTATAGTCAGTTGTTAGCTGCCATGTGAGTGTTGGAATTTGAACCCAGGTCCTCTATAAGAACAGCCAGTGCTCTTAACTGCCGAGCCATCCCTCCAGTCCCCAGAAATCCTTTCTTGCTGTCCTAAGTGAATGAGGTTCACAGCAGGTGACAGACCAGTTCATTCAAACAAACATGTGGAGGTCCTAAAAGGATGAATTGGTGTCTTTTTTTTTTTTAATTTTTATTAATTTTATTTATTTCTGTATGTGTATGAATGTACTGTCTGCATGCAAATTTGTGCACCCGTGTCGTGCAATGCTGCGGAGGTCAGAAGAGGGTCTTGGATTCCCCTGGAACTGGAGTTCTCCTGGAATTGGAGTTTCAGACGGTTCTCGGCCGCCATGTGGGTGCTGGGGATCGAACCCGGGTCCTCTGCAAGAGCGGTCGGCGCTCTTAACCGCTAGGCCATCTCTCCAGCCCTGAATTGGTGTCTTTACTGACAGTAGGTGACAGGCCCCAAACAAGGTGAGGACCCCTTAGGACACTTCTAGTTCAGATAGGACAGAAAATTGTTTGCAAAATGGTTTACACAGCAAAAAGGAATCTGCTAACTCACATGCAAGCAAAGTGCGGGCAGGGAGGCATTGACAGACAATTGCATCGGCCACTCTCTGTCCTTCTGCCCAGTTTCCACTGTGTCAGTTCCATTTCTGTCTCTGCCTGGGGGTGCTGACCTGGCTCTCATGGTACTCCATAAGAAGGCCCGAGAAGTGCTGGGTCTCCTCCATCCTCCCTGGCCCAAGCCCATCTGGAAACAGGCTTCTTTCTGTGTCTTCAGATGTTGGGTCTGCCTAAGTTTAGGCTTCATGACACACTTGATTTCTGAGGCCGAGCCCGAGTGGCAATTTCCAAAGACAACAGGGCCACTGCAGGGCAGGGTGCATGAGGGGACATGCAGACTAAAGCACACATTGCCCGCATTGCTCACTGCATGGCCCCGTCAGTGGGAAGGCATAGATGGGTGGTAAGTCTCACAGCACTGGCTGAAGATGCTGGGACCCCTGGGAGCCACGGCCTGGAGGCCAGGGGAGAGGTTTCTTCCTGTCCAGCTTGGCACAAGCTGAGGCACAGGGCTGGGCAGGGCCTCTGCTGTCCTTAGCCTCCACCCTCAGACAGGAGAGGGAAGGTGGAGATTGACTCGCCCTACCCTGTCTCCCAGGAGCTTACTGGTCAGGCATGGCAAATTTCTCAGGCCGCTGTCTTAATGTGTCACCTGAGCCATCCGAGACTGACAGGATGTGAAGAGTGACACAACATGCCATGCCTGGCCACCACCTATGCAACAGTAGGGTCCAAATCTAGTTCAAGAAATGGTCACTGTCAATAACATTGGGGTGATATTGATAATGATGGTTCACCTGTATGGCTGTGGGGTGCTCTTCACAGCCAGGGGTGGGGGTAGGAAGCTGGTGCATTGGCCTGGTTCTTAGCGTACACCCACCACACCTTAGCTGGTGGACCTTAACCTTTCTGGGCCTCAATGTGCACCCCCGAGCAGTGGGTGTGTTTACAAACCATCTCTGGTAGGCCGAGTGTGCCCACGGTAAGAACCAGGCATGTTTTCATTACTGTGTTTTTTTTTTCCCTTCCAAGTGGCCAAGCAAGGACCACCTGCCCACAGCAGCACCCCATCCGAACACAGACGGTGCTCAGTAGACCTCAGGATGACGAGTCCACTGACTGTTGCAGAGCTTGTCCAGGACAGTGTGGGAAGGTGTCGGTCAGTGAGCCCTCTTGTTAGCTGGGGCTGTCCCAGTGCTCTTAGCATGGAGCCAGGAGCTGAATCACAGCCAATGGTGTCTCCATCTCTGGGCCTGGACCACACGGGCCAGGCAGGCTGGTGGCTTTGTGGCATTAGGGGCCCAGGCTCCCTCCCTGTTGCAGCTCTGTGCTGCCTGTGGTCCTCTTCTCCCCCTTCAGCCTATCAGTTCTTCTTACATAGTCTGGGTAGCTGGATGGAGAGAGACATTGGAGTGTTCTCTTTACAGCCATCTGTGGAGAGGGACATAGTCTTGCCCAGATTCCATGGCAACAAAGTGACCCACGGGAGAGGAGTGGGAAGGCACCAGGGGAACAAGTGACCACGACGTCGCCCTGTGGGTGGGCTGGAGCCCCAGGGGTTGGGATCTGGGGGTGACTCAGGAAAGGGATTCTTCAATAGGCTGAAGTAGTGGGAGGGGTCTTGGCTCCCAGCCAAGGTAGCTGTGGGTCCAACTAGGTCCAGGATGGCCCACTCAACACCGTGAAGGCCTCACCCAGGGCAGAGAAGGGGCCGGTTTCACTCAGTTCTCCCCCCTGGGTCCCCATCAATGAGATGAGGGACTGCCAGCCTGGGTAAGCTTGAGAGGCACCCAAGGTACAGCCAGTACCAGGCAGACTTCGGGGATGGGTGCAGATGATCATGCGAAAGTCATGAAGACCGAATCCCCAGGGCGATAGCAGGCAGGGCTATCGGTGGAGAAAGAGAGATCAATGATAAAGGATTTGATGCCCGTGGCCCCCTACTGAGCATGCTCTTGGCTCTGTACCTCCCACCCCTCCAAACAGGTAACGCCCCTGCTCTCTATACTGAGTGCCCAAGGTTAGGAGATGATGGGTGATTTATTCCTTCCTTCAAAGCAGAGGCTGGCAACCGTGGCTCATGGGCTGTTTTGGCCCACCATTGTTCCTGTAAATAAAGTTTTATTTTGACCTACAACCACAGTCACTCATGCACATAACATATACCACTTCTTCCTGCAATACTGATTATGTGGCCCATCAAACTTAAATTTTGCTCTTGGCAGTATGCTGATTCAGAGAAAACATTTGAAGACCTGCCTTGTGGCAGGCTAAATGTCATCACTGTAGCCACAGAATGGGGAAATCACCCGGCTGGCTGCTTTCTTCTCCCCAGGCCCCCTGCACTTAATCCATCCTCACAGACAACCCAGAAGTGACCTTCCTTAGTATCCTAAATGATGCTAAGTCCAGGCAAGATGACAGTGAAGATAGAGACTAATTATCTTAACCAGGGTGGGAAGCGGGAGAGGGGTCAGGGAAAACACCTGAGTCTGGGGTGATTAGAAGTATCGTTCACTGTACTAGGAAGTGCAGGGACAAAGAGAAGAGGAGGGGGAGGAGGCAGAAGAGGGGGCAGGTGGGGGCAGGGATCACCTGCTGAAGGGGCCCCTGTCCTGTGGAGTTAGAGGCTGTTGGTTGTTGGCAGCCTACCACACAAACAATGTGTGCTGTACCACGCCCTAAGATGGCGCCAACTTCCTGAGTCGCTAGAACAACAACAAGCCGCTTCCCGCCGTTGCCTTTGCATTGGACAAACTGCGCATGACTACTACTCTCTGAGCCCGCGCCTTGGGCATGCTAATGAGGCATCAGGGCACTGCACCAATCCAGAGCATACACGAGCCCTCTAGACTGCTATATAAGCAGTGCTTCTGCCCCATTTCGGGGTCCTTCTCACAAAAGAGCTGTGCACAATAAATACTGCTGCAGAAGAATCCTGTTGTCCGCGTGAAGTTCTTGCCGGCGAGACTGCTGCGCGTGACAGTTGGTGGGGCTGTCTAAAGGACCGTGAAGTGTCCTTCTAATAGTGACCCTACCACTTGTAGCTCAGAGATAGAGACAGACAGGGGCAGGAGGTAGAAGTCTGGGGCTCTTCAGTCCTGAGCTGTGCAGAGTGAGCCAGCACCGGGCGGGTTGTGTGAAAACCATACCTTGAAAGACCATAAAAAAATTAATTTGCCCTTAATAATTTGTTGAGGGGACTTAAGGGATAACTTGGTTCCCTGCCCTCATAGGAACTAAGTCCCACGGGACTATGCATGGGGCATTTCTCTTGAAATGTCCTACAAAATGTGAGTTACCAGTCTTCCTGTGCCGGGAGGTCTGGAGATCCACTATGGGACTTCACCCAGTGTCCAGTCTATAAAGACGGAACGTCTTCTCATCCTTCAAAAAGAGAGCCTGAGGACAAGCCCACCACCACTCCAGAAAGCTTTAAATAAGATCTGTATAACAATTACATTGGGATTGTTAACACAAATGTTCTCTATTAATTTTGCTGTCATATAGTCTCACCTGGTAGCAATCTCTTCCACCTATAGGATGATTTAATAAAAATTAAGTTTGTTTACCAAGTTAATCACATACATAACCCAAAACAGCATGGTGAACTTGATGAACTTATGTGCCTTGATTCCACCCTATTAGGTATGTATAACACAACTGCTTTTTGAGACTCCTGGGTCAAAAAAAACAACCTTAACTAAAAAAGGGGGATATTTAGATATGTGAAAACTTTTGTCAAAAAAACCTTGCAACCAAATTCTTAAAACTAACTACGTGAAAGGATTCGTATGTTCCAACAGGCCAGTAGATCACCACACTCAATGGCTGAGAAGAAAATGCAGCTTTGCAGTGAGTTAGGATGTACCAGAAAGTGAAGGCAGAAGGATTGAATCCTCTGGGCATTGAAGAAATGCCTCAGATTGTGCAGACATCAGGCCCTCTGTGGCTCCTACTGTAACAACTATTTTTAATGAAACCTAACGAAGCTTACCTTCTAAGTACTGCAAAGGTTTCATACTAAGAGACTTTTTTAACGTCCACCCATAGAATAAGGAGGAATAAGATGATGATGAGGTCGGTTCTCCAGCTGTAGATTGGAGCAAGCTGTTATAGAGGTATTCCTCTTGTAAATAAATCAGTAATTGACGAATGGACATAGGCAAGTGAAAAGGATTATTCTCTTTCAGAAAACAAGCATAATGCTAAAGTCTTCCTTAAGCTATGCACTTAACAAAATATATTAATACAGGCGCTATGACATCAAAAATTATTAATTGTTACTTAATTGACGAATGCATAGGAACTGTTAAAGGTATTATTCTCTATTCAGAACCAAATATAATGCTAAAGTCCCCTTAAGCTATGCACCTAAACAAAATATATTACTACAGGAGCTATGACATCAACAATGGATTATTCTACTAAGGAGATGTTGGCCAGGGGAATCCAAACCCCCACAAAATTTAAAGGCCTTGCCTCTTCAAAAACTTGGATCTCTGCAGGAAAGCGGCGATAAGGCGCCCTGCGGTTGATCAAGACCTGATAAAACATGGGAAAGATGTATGGAGACCTCACGCTTGCAAGTAACAGATGGTCTCTGGGAGTGCACAGAGAAGTGTTACCAAAAAAGACCCATAAACGCACATAAGCCAAACATATAGTCTCCTTGGAGTCATGCAAGCATTCTCCATCAGCCAGCTAGCACCTCATCTGCCTGAAGACTATACTGTGCAGGTCAGTTCGGATAGCCTTAGTCTGTATATCCAATCTAATTGGCTATTAGCTCTCTCCTTGGGGAATAACTCCACGGCTGAATGCCACAGCTTACATCCTCTAATGATTAGGAGATGTTTATAAAACCACAGAAAGACCCGGCCATACTTAACAGAAGAAAATTAAATCATGAACTTAACTATACCATCCAAAACACCTGTGTCTATACCAACGAATACACTACCAATAACAATTGTACTGATTTAAATACCTAAACATCTAATTGCATGTGCTTCATTTGTAGGATTGAAAGGCTATATTTTATACTGTTTAATACCTAACTATCTAATTGCATGTGCTTCAACAGTAGGATCGAAAAAGGGGTTATGCCTGGACAATGTGGCAGCCCATGAAAGAAAAACAGCCAGAACGACTAGAACCAGAATCAGCTCCCAGAGGAACGTAGCGTGTTTTGCCGCTCAGCCACCTGGCCCCGTTTCGAAGCCGAGGGGAACAAATTGCGGAGCGGGGGCGGTAGAATGTAAGGGCGTCGATTGGGGTTAATGGTGAAACGACAACAATACAGACTGGACACTCATTTAATCAAATTGATTGAACCAACACGCCCCCCCTGGGGATTGGTGGGACCCATGAGCTTGTGGGTTTAGGCACAACGCTTGCAAATTGGTTTTAAAAAAAATTTTTAAAAAAAAAAAAAAAAAAAAAAAATTGTTTAAAAAAATGAAAAAACAAAACCAAAAAGCAGACGAACGCATGCAGAAACACTTACGGCCGAATGCATGTATGGATGGGGAGGTGCGAGGGGTGGGGGGAACTGATCTCATGGAAGGTGACTTATGGCCTTGAACGCATTGGTAAAACTGTTGTAGTGAAATACACAACGCCATCTAACTAAAAAATGTTTTATAATCTTCCTCAAAAAAAAAAAAAAGGGAAGCCTGGTCTAGCAAGACCTGACTTTGTCCTCGAGTGGATGGAACTGGTAAATGAAAAGCCAAAAGGAGCTAGGGGCTCCCCCCCCCAAAAAAAAAAACCCTGAGTGAACCCTGAGGACCAGATCCTCAACTGACCTTGAGAAAACAAAAACCTTGGTTAATCTGGGCTAATTGTGTGGCCTTAAACATCCAAAAGGAAAGTATAACCAAAAATAAATAATTAGTAAGGCCTGAGAAATTGTGTACTTCAGGTATAAAACTTGAGATCTTAGTAAAAAGACAAAAAGTGAAAAACAAAACAAAACAAAAAAAACACATCGAGGAGCTCCTGTGCCGACCTCTGCTTGTATCTCCCCGAGCTCACTTCCTGAGCCTCAGCGAGGGAGCAGGGTCAAGGCTCTGTAGAGCAGCCTCAACCCGCAGAAGGAGAGAGGCCCCAGGCGGGGAGAGAACTGTCTGTCTTGGAGCCAAAGGTCCCAGGAGAGCTGAGGCTGTCACTCTTCTTGAAAAGTTGACACCTGTCACACTGATGAGCCCTTTTTTGGTGCATTAAATCCCAGCTGTGATTTGGATCCACAGGATGGCTCTGGGGGCTGGTCCTTCCCCTGCAATCGGGCTGTGTTTCTAGCACTGTTTCCTTCCCTGGGTTCTGATGAGCGCTTGCCAGCTAGACCGGGCTGGGCAGGCCTGGCTGGCCCCTAGGGACCAATTTCTGTGTGCTCAGCTCCCAGGAGGCAGGCCAGACATAGGCCTGGGACAGATGGCGGGTGGGAGGAGTTGCCTGCTTACTAGAGATGCTTGGCTCCTTAAAGAAGGCTGAAGGAGCCTGCTGGTCCTCCAAGGGGATACTGAGGGCCTCACGTCTGTCTTCTGAGGGGCCGTCAAAGTACGCAGGTGACTCCAGAGGCTCCCCGTGGGGAGGGGCTGGTCTTCTGGATGAAGGTATCAGCTCTCCTCTTTCTAGTGGCCCTGGATGGCTGTGGAAGAACGGTGGTGGCCTGGCACAGGCTTTATCCCAGGCAGAATTCCGAAGTTGGGGGAAGAATCTCTCACTCTGCTGTGTGCTCCCCCTCTGGCCCTGCTGGCTGCCTCGTTACAAGCCTCAGTGGGCAAGAGGCTCATCAGTCAGTGCTTGTTCTGGGACTCAGAACATTTTAGCAGCAAGTGACAGATTTGTTAAACGGATTAAGCACACAAGGGAAACTGTTGGCTTGGTGAGGAAAGAGGCTGCTCAGGAGACCAACAGAGTGGCTGGGGTGTGGCTCAGCTGGTGGAGTGGTGTGTGCCTGTCGTCCCAACACCAGGGAGATGGAGGCAGGAGGGTCGGAGGTTCCCTTTGGCTGCATAGCAAGTTCCAGTCAAGCCTGGGATACATGAGCTCCTGTCTCAATAAAGCAGCAAGCAACCAACTGGATGCCTAGATGAAAGGGATGGGAGACAGGAGCTGGAACAGGTTGCAGCAGTGTGGCAGGGGGGCTAGGGAGGCCAGGGAGGGGGGCTTTGTGGAAGTGACATTTGGAAGAGAAGAGCAGGGTCTGGTTAGAACTGAGGTGACCGTAGAAAAGACAGTGAAGCATGGTGTCCCTGGACCAGAAATCAGCAATGAGATGGGCGAGGCCGGGAGGCGGGGCCTGGGGCCGAGCGTGATCACTCAGGATGAAGTCGTGGAAGAAGGACCCGCGTCCCTGGGCACCTGCTCTAGGCAGGCAGGCATCTGCGCCCCCAACTTCTGCAACCACCCTGAGAAGCCTTGACCCCATTTTGCAGATGCGGAAATACGCTCAGCATGGCCAGCCAAGGCAGCATTTGAACTCCGCCCTCTGGCCTGCCAGCGTTCCTACAGACAGAGCCTAGTCCCAGCTCAGGGCTTCTAGGCTTCTAGATACACCAGAGAGGCTCCCAGGAGGACCCCGGGAGCAGCCCCTTCCCTTCCCGCCAGTTTCCTTTCCCCATTTCTGCGTTTGGGAGTGCGCAGTCTGGTACTTCCATCCTGGGCGGGCAGATGGGGGTGGGGGTGGCCCTGGGCACCCGGGTGGAGCCGGCCAGGCTGCCAGGCTGGCTTCTACCAGATGCTCCCCAGGCGGGAGGCGGGGGCGGCACCGCCCACGTCCCAGCTCCCGCTTAGATGGATTCTGAGCAGGATGGTTTTCCTAGCACATAAATGTCACTTCCTTCAAGCCTTCCTTTTTTATCTGCGTGATGGAACGTGGCTGCTTTCTCCAAACGCCAGGGCTGGGGTGGCTGGCTTCATCTTCTCAACGCCACCACAGGTGGCTCCTGCACAGGGCTCCTCGCTAGGCAGTGGCTACATGCAAATCAAGAACCGCTCCTGAGGCTACACAGAGAATAAAAGAGCTGGGACTGGGGAAGAGTCCGGGAAAGAGGGAGGGGGAATGAGTCGCTTGAACACCTGGATCCACCTGTTCCTGAAGCCATCAGTTTGGGACCCAATGATTCTAGACGTTCTTAAATTCAGATGGATGAAAATGAGCCAGGGATGCCTGTTTGGTCTGATCTGGATGTGCAATGCACTTGCTCTCCATCACTGCCCCTTTCTACCATACAAACCCCATGGACCATCGTTCTTGGGTTCCCAGCTACCCTCTGGGACAAAGTCACACCTAGGAGAGGGGAGGATTTGGGGACCCTCCCTCCTGGGCCTCTCCTCCCCCAACTCCCTGAGCTTCCAGTGCTCCCCCATGGAGACAGCATCATCATTACCTCCTTCAAAGAGGGCCAGGAGGCCCAAGGCTCTGCTGGGGTCTGGCAGTTGAACGAAGCACCTGCTGGCACCGGGAGACCCCAGGCCTCTTGCCACTGTGGATCGAGGTCGACTGCAGCTTGAGTTTTCTCCAAGCAGATTATTTCTGTTATCTCATTGCTGTGAAAACCAAATTAAGCCACAAGTACAAGCTGCTCTGGGAGTCTGGACAGAGCTTGAGCTCCCTGGAGGAGGGGTCTGTAGAGCTGGGTCTTGAGGATGGAATAGGAGTTGGCTCCAAGAGGAAGGGTGCTCAGCAGCACAGAGCAGGTACTTACAGGCACACAGCATCCCCAGTGTCATCACCAGACCATGCAGGATGGAACGTGGGCCTCCAGCAGAACATGGCTACAGGCTGGGGTGGGGGGGCACTCTTGAAGGGAGGACAGCCCGACTAGGCAGGGCAATGTCCAGGAGTGGGGGACCAGATGGCAAATCTCAAAGTTTCCCTGGCTCTTGAGCCTCCAGGGACCAACCTGAAACATTCCACATGCACCATGACATGTCCGTGGGTCCAGGGACCCAGAGCACTGATACCATCTCTCCCCAGGCTAACGGCTACTGCTTTCTCCTCTCCCCTTCCTTTTCCCCTTCCTCCTCCTCCTCCTCCCCTTCCTCCTCCTCCTCCCCTTCCTCCTCCTCCCCCTCCTCCCCTTCCCCTCCCCCTCCTCTGCACCCTACAGCACCCCGCTGTCTAGCCATGCTTTGCCCTCATCAACCCTGTCCTGTTTTCACCTTTCCCACTCTAAACACAGACGTCACACGTGGCCCTTGTCTGTGCTCCAGACCTGGGCCACTTTCCAGGAGCTGTTCCCATCTTCCATGCGATTCAATTTTACCCCCACCACATAACCTTTGGGAACAATTGTAATTTTATGGAAAAGTTGCAAAGAGTGCAGGGAATTGACACCCACTGTCCCCCGGCCTTCCTTCCCTGGCATCGGATAGCACTGGGACACTTGTCACAGGTTGAGAAATCAACCCTGATGGGGATGACAGGATGATGGTCCCAGAGGGCCAGCATCCAACTCCCCAGGCTGTGACCATGTCACTGTGTGTGTGTGGCAGAGGGATTCAGAGGGTGGGGTGGAGTTAGGGATCCCGAGATGGGGAGCGTGGGGAATCCGGCACATCGAGCCATCCAGGGACCGTCACCCAGGACCGTGGTGCATGAAGATGGAAGACGGAGTGGGAGTGGGAGTGGGAGTGGGAGAAGGCACCCCACTATCAGCTTTGAAGATGGACAGGCTGAGCTGAGGGTCAAGATTAAAGGGGCAGGAAACTGGTTCTCCTCAGAACTTCTAGAAGAATCTGGGTCTGCGCCTCTTGACCCAGTAGGACCCACTTCAGCCTCTAGAACTTAGCAACTTGAAGTTGTGTCACAGGCATGAGAACTTGTTCTGGGTTTAGCAGTAAGCACCACTACCCACTGAGCCATCTCATGGCCCCTGTTTTCAAAGTGCTCAGCCTCAGGTATTTTGTTATAGCAATGGAAAATACTTTTAGCACCCAGAGGCAAGTTTTAATGCCAGGGACGACATTCAAGTGGAAAGTGAACGGAGATGTCTAAGAAGACAGTTGTATTGTGTTACCAAAGCTTTTGTGGGGACAGTTACTCCACAAGAAAATGGCCTGCACAGAACCTATCTACTCCAGTTTTACTCTCAAAAGTCAGCACATGATTTAAATTATAAGTCACATTTTACAAATATTTTAAAACTTTTCTTAATGTTACATTTGCATATTTCAAAATAAGGCAAAACACTTGATACTCTTGTTACTATGAAACTCAGACCTATATTCTTTCGGGGGGGGGATCTTTTTTGAGACAGGTCTCCCTGTAGCTCTGGGTGGCCTGGAACTCACTATGTAGACCAGGCTGGCCTTGAAATCACAGAGATCTGCCCGCCTCTGCCTCCCAAGTGTTAGGATTAAAGGTATGCGCCACCACACCCAGCTAGACCTACATTTTTTAAATATAATCTCTTTAAAAGGTCCTTTTATTTATCTTTTGTTAAAACCTTTTACGTTTATGTGTATGAGTGTTTCGTGTGCACGGATGCATACAGTGGCCACGGAGGTCAGAAGAAGGCATATGATCCCCTGGAGTCAGAGAAGCATTCCTACTGTGGGGTATTCAGGGGCCCCGGGAGGGGCTGCCTGATTCTGCAGCTCCTGTCAGATTGAATCAAAGGCTCCCTGAGGTAAGCTTTAATGCCAAGAATGACATTCAAGTGGGAGATGAATGGAGACCTTGGGAGGTTGGATGAGGAGGGGAGGGCAGGAAGAGGGGGAAGGCGGGGGCAGGGAGTAAGCTCCCAGGCTCCCAGCACAGACTGCTTGCTGGTTCTGGTGAATTCTTTTACATCTTCATTCATTTTCTGTACATGTGGGAGGGGGGCACACACATTCTGTGGCACGCTTGTGCTCGCAGAGGTCAGAGGACAACTTGCGGGACAGGATCTTCTCTTTCCTACCATGTAGGTCCCTGGAATCAAACTCTGGTCATCAGGGGTAGCAAGCACCTGTACTCACTGAGCTGTCTCGCCAGCCCCTGGTGAATTCTTGACCCGTTATCTTGGCCAAGGACTTCATAAGTATAGATCCGCTGTTTGGAGAGGTCCCTTGCAGAAAGGAAAACTCACCCGTGTGCTCTGTCAGTGTGCCCCACAGGCGCCTTCCAGAAACTCGTGTCTGACTGGGAGTAAAGAGGGAGTTGCTGTGTAAGAGGTGTGGCAGGAAATTCACCAGATGCAGCACGGCTGGCAAGTGGATGGGGCCGGGGATCGATCTCTGCAGCTAAGGGCTGAGCTGCGACAAATGACAAGCTGCGGTTTGGAAACAAGTTAAAGTACTTTCTAGAGGGTCTCGTGGCCAGGCTGTGGCTTGGCATTTTGTGTCTCAGTGTCAGCACGGTCACTCAGCTGTCCCCATGAGGCAAAAGTGCAGGATAGGGGTGCCTGTTGCCTCTGCCAAGCGGACAGAAAATAGAGACTTTTCCAGAAACCCTAGCCAGCTTGTAGGATCACTGGGTATCCCAGCTAGGAGGGAACAAGAAGACCAGGCATCCAGCCAGGGGCCCATCTCAGCCAATGGTCGTTTGTCACACAGCTGGGTCCCCAGACCTGGTATAACCAAGTAGGGCAGTTGGAACAGGCAAAGGCAGGGAGAAGCCCTTGGGGCCAGTAAAGGAAAAAAACAAAAATCACAGGCAGACATGGTCCTGAACAAATCGAACTCTTGCCCAAAGCGCACCAAGGACACCTCATGGGCTGTCCCCAGAGGGTGGGTCCTGGGCCGGGCTCCCCTGGGAAGGGCCTGGGACTATGCATGCGGCAGGAAGGCCACAGCTCAGGCTTGTGTTGGAAGGGCACGCTCGCCCTCTGGTGGCTGCTCAGAGGAAGCACCAAGTGTGGCTCACAGCATCACTGGAGGGGGCTGATCCCCAGGCTAGCTGGGACCTCCAGGGGAGGGGGCTAGAAAGGGGGTTGCCCTGATTTTCACTGGCACCTGCTGTGCTCACTCTCCTGCAACACAGTGAATAATCACCCAGACTCCTGGGACCCCTGCAGGTGGATCCCCTTCCTTCCTTTATAAGGACAGGGTCATATACCCTTTATCTCCAGGCCAGGAACTGAGTCTGTGTGAACTTCTTGTAGAGGCTGTGCGTCTAGCCGCTGGATTTGGGGACTGTAAGTTCACCATTCGGCCAGTGGAATACTTGGATCCACCATGAATTATATTTCTTTGTTTTGGTTTGTTTATGTAAACCACCAAGATCCTGGGGATTTCAGGAAATTGACTGTGAAAACTAGAGATTCACCACACATTTCCTTGTAGATGCTGGTCAGATGGGCAAGGATGGGGGGTGCCTGGAAGCTAGGAGGAGTCTCCCACTCCGTCTGCCTGGGCTTTGTTTACCTCAGGCAGGTTTTGGAGGGGGTGGGATGGAATTGATTAGAGGGTGTTTGTCCCCAAAGCTTGTTTCTGTTCTCATTGACTTGCGATGAGCTTGCATTTTGCATAAATCAGCTTTGTTTAGCTCTTGGGACAACTTGGTTTTGACACCTAATCAGAGCCTCTCCAGGCTTAGGGAGCCACAGTCAATTCCATCTTGAAAACGACAGTTTGGTTTGGTCTTTGTTCTAGTTTGTCTTCCATTGCTGTGACAAAACACCCTGACTGACACCAACTTGGGGAGGAAAGGGTTTATTCAGCTTACATCTCCTGGGTCACAGTTCATCACTCAGGGAGCCCAAGGCAGGAACTCAGGGCAGGAACCTGGAGGCCATGGAGGACTGCTGTTCACTGGCTTGCTCTCTACTGGCTTGCTCTCTGGCTCATGCCCAGCCTGCCTTCTTATACTGTCACTGCTCAACAATCAAGACAATACACCACAGATGTGGCCACAGGCCAATCCAATGGAGCCAATTCCCCAACCGAGGCTCCCTCAACCCAGGTGTGTCAAGTTGACACCAAAGCTATCCAGCACAATTGACCCCTTGTCAACTTGACACACAAACACATCACTATTAAACCACCTTTCCAGTTCTTATCCCCAAAGTATGATGTTAACACTAATCACAACCTAAGACAGTACATCCTTAAAAGCCCCACAGTCCTTAAAATGTCCAAACACTTAAAAGTCCAGTCTATTAAAAGTCTCTTAACTGTGGGCTGCTGTAAAATCCAAAACAAGTACTGTCTTATTTCAAAGGGAAGAATCAGGCACTCTCAAACAAAACCTAAGTCCAGCAAGTAGCTCAAGGCTGGACACCTGGGATTCACTCACGATCTTCTGGGCTCCAAAGGGTCTCGGCAGCTCCCCCTCTCCGACTCTGCCGTCCGTGGCACACTCATCTCGCAGGCCCAGGCCGACTCCATTCTACACCTACCGCTGCTCTTGGTGGTCGTCCCAGGGTACCGGCATCTCCAAAAAGCTGGGGTCGCCACTGAAACTGAGGCAGCACCTTCACCAATGGTCTCTTCTGACCTCTCCTGGTGCAAAGCCTCAGCTTCTCTCCATGACCCCTGCAATCCTGGGGTCTTCACTGCAACCGAGGTGCACTTCCACCAATGGTCTTTCCTGACCTCTCACAGTGCCAAGCCTCGGCTGCTCTCTGTGACCCCCTCAAATTTCAACACCAGAACCATATAGGAGACTCTTACACACTACCAAGTCCTGCTTCTGGCTTGAGATGGAGGCTCAGGCCCCTTCTGGATCACAGCTTCTGTGTGCTGACCCTGAAGAAATTCTTCCCAGAAGATTTCACCACAGTGATGCTGGTCTCTTGTTACTTACAGCTGATTTTTCAGCCCCAGCTAACCAGCATCAATTGTCCCAGTACAACAAAGATTTCACTTCAGGTTCTGGTCTCTTGTTACTTACAGCTGATTCTTCAGCCCCAGCTGACCAGAACCCACAGATTACACAGTCCTGATGATCTCTGCTCCCCTTTGAAACTAGAAACTTCACAAGCCAGGCCTCCATCTTCTACAACTCCTTCAGCAAAACTGCTCCAAGCTCCACAGCAACAATCTTTAGGCATTCAATGATCTTCCCAGCCCAAAGTTCCAAACGCCTCCACAATCCTTCCCCAAAACACCAAGGTCAGGTCTGTCACAGCAATACCCCACTCTTCTGGTACCAATTTCTGTTCTAGTTTGTCTTCCATTGCTGTGACAAAACACTCTGACTGACACCAACTTGGGGAGGAAAGGGTTTATTCAGCTTACATCTCCTGGGTCACAGTTCATCACTTAGGGAGCCCAAGGCAGGAACTCAGGGCAGGAACCTGGAGGCAGGAGCTGAAGCACAGGCCATGGAGGAATGCTGTTCACTGGCTTGCTCCCCTGGCTCATGCCCAACCTGCCCTCTTATACAGTACACAACAACCTGCCCAGGGTGGCACCACTCATTGTGGGCTGGGCCCTCCCACATTACTGGACAATCAAGACAATACACCACCGATGTGGCCACAGGCCAATCCAATGGAGCCAATTCCCCAATTGAGGCTCCCTCAACCCAGGTGTGTCAAGTTGACACTAAAGCTATCCAGCACAGTCTTCTTGAGTCAAAGGGGGATGTCAAGCTTGCAGTGAGTGTCAGCATTTGCGATCAACAAAATGAGCGGGGAAAGCTCAAAATTGGGGTGCTTGCCTTGTGTGTACAAGGCACAAGGTTCCACCCTCAGCACTGTACAAAGAACGAAAGTAATGCATTTGTATGAAATCCAGTTATCCAACATAGATGGTGTCAAATTCCAGCTAGAGATGTCCGTGAGCATGAGACTTAGGCCACATCATCCCCTCCACACACCACTTAGGGGACCTTGTAACCCCTGGTAGTGGGTTTGAGCTGAAGTATGTTTTGGCACTTTCTAGGGTCTGGAGATGGTGGTGGGATGGTAGGGCCACCCAGCTGCGAGAAACGTGGCCCTCTGGTGGGGCTGAGTCTGTGGCCAGGCCTGGGCTTTTAGGGACGAGGCACCTCCTGATGATCCCCAGGCTGCAAGTGCTTCTGAGGGCAGATGTCATCCCTAGGCTGTGAGTGCTCCTGAGGGCAGAGGTCATCCCCAGGCTGCGAGTGCTCCTGAGGGCAGAGGTCAGCTGAATTTTGGCAGCTGGGGTGACAGCAGGGAGACACAGGGCCTTGGATTTGATTTATGAGTGCACTGCTCGTGGCTGTATGGTGTTAGACAAACTTGAACTTCAAACTCAGAGTCTACAGAAGGTTCAGCTAACCTTGAAGGAAGCCAGCCAGGCTGCTGGCCAGCAGAACTTCTTGCTACCATTTGTAACACATGGGAGAGGCCCCCAAAAGGCACTTGGGAGCCAAGCAGATGTTCCTGATGGTGTGGCCCAGTGGCCAGTGATAGCTCTTGGTTAGCAGTGGCTAGCTCTGTTCTTCCAGGAGCTCTGGGCTTGTTGGGGCAGGGCCCTGGCTCATCTGGGCTGTGCTTCCTACTTCCCTTGCCCTCCCTTCCCCCCTTGATTCCTGTCCCCTACCCTACAGGCATCTCTCCCACCTCCCACCTCCCACCTCCTCTCTACTTTTTTTCCTACAGTATTCACTGTCTTCCAAATTCCCATTTATTTCTTTTTCTGACAGGGTCTCATTATGTAGCCCAGGCTGGCCTCAAACTTGTGATCTTCCTTCCTCAATTTCCTGAAACCTGGGGTGGCAGGGGCACGCCACTATACCAGATTCCTCCTATTTCTAGCTCAGAGCGGTCTAGTCCTATTTTGGTGGCTCAGCTTCTAGACCCACCACAAATACCTGCGCAAACAACCCCAGGTGGCCCGATGACATCACAGTCTGCTGTGGACAGCCACAAGCTTCGGCCATCGTCACCTGGCCACCCTGCTTGTTTGTGTGAACATGATTGTGGTAGACGCAGCTCCAGCTGTCACTGTGTGGTCTGTGGCTCCTTCCTCACCACAGCTGCAGAGTGAGCCCTGGAACAGGACAAAGTGCTCCCTAAATCTATAATCTGCCATTTTCATTAAGCACCAAGACCAGGTGGAGATCAGACCAAGTCCTCTCCCTCCTCCCTTTCAGTAACAAAGCCTCACCTGTGGGACCGTTGGACTTATTTACAACCAGCTATGGCCCAGTCCTGGAGGCGCAGAGACCCCTAACTTCTGTGTCTCTGGTGAATCTCCCATCCAGCTAGTGAGACCATCTCCTGCTGCCTAAGAGAGGGGACAAGGTCATGCAGGGTTCGGTGGTCCCTTCATGCTCCCTAGCAGTGGCTTTGGCCAGTAGGCAGCTAGGCAGAGACTGTTCTGAGGCCACCTCAGCAGCGTCCATGGCCAGCACCCACTCCCTGGTGCTCTCAAAAAGGCTCCAGGCCTGGCTTGTGTGACATTGGCCTGGATGCTGTAAATATTAGCACTTTCTATTCAAATATTATGCATGCTGGCTCAGCCCTGTGGGCTGGCAGTCTGCGGCTTCTGGAGAGTCACTGACTGACGTGCTACCAGTTTGAAATTCCTTGGAACCCCTCATGCACATCCTCTACGGCCCCGATTCCCCACCTCTACCAGCACCACCACAGATGTTCTGGAAAAGTTCCCTTGAGGCATTCCGAGGAGGATGCGCCACAGCACCTTGTATGTAGCAGAGAAAGGCTGGAAACCACCCAAGCACCGTCCACAGGAGACAGAGTGCCCGGGACCCTGGCGGCAGGAGCAAAGCCCGTGGGCTTGTATTTCCGGGAGCAAATCTCAAACACCATTTCAGATGGAACAGATCCAAGTTTGAAGGTCCGCAGTAAACAGAGCCGCCGTGGTCCCCATGTCAGGAGTCAAGAGCGCTTTCCATCTGGAAAGGTGAAACGGGGCCTCCAAACCTTGACGTCCCTGTGGTGGAAGAGAGGAAAGCAGCAGACCTCATCCACAGGCTTGTAGACTTAGCCTGCTTTGTCTCAAAAGAAATTAATCAAACGGGGGAGAGGGAAAGCTGGAGAGATGGCTCAGCGGTAAGGTCACTGGCTGCTCTCGAAAAGGACCTGGGTTTGGTTTCCAGAACCCACGTGGCTGCTAACAAACGTCCTTAAGGCCAGTTCCAGGGCAATCTGATGCCCTCTTCTGGCCTCTGTGGGCATTGCATGCACATGGTACATTCTGGCAAAACACTCATACACATAAAATTAATAAATACATTTTTACCCCCTGATAAATATGACAGGGTCTTACTGTGGCTTATAACATCTCCTAACCTGTAGAGGATGTAGGCTTGTGGCATCAGCCATGGGTTATTCCTCCAAGGAGAGAGCCAATAGCCAATTAGATTTGGGATATACAGGCACATGGCTGCCTCTGCTGCACAGTATTTCCAGGCAGGTGAGGTGTAGCTGGTGCTGACGGTGGAGTCTTGCTTGACTCAGGGAGACCCGTATTTGCTTTATTGGTTTAGTGGCCTTTGGTAACACTCTCTGGCATTCCAGAGGCCATCTGTACACTTGCATGTGCGGTCTCAATACATCCCTCCCATGTTAACGTCAGGTCTTCGGCAGCAGGGTCTATCGCCTCTCTACCTGCAGATATCCCAACTTTAGGGGTGAGGAGCCCTTAACCTTTCGTGGGCCTTGATCCCCTGGCCAAACATCTTTTGGTAGATAATCCATTGCTTGATGTCAGAGCTCCTGCATTTAAATACTTTGCCCTTAAGTGCATAGGCCCAATGGCTTAACATATCATCCAAACATATGTGTCTATGCCAAAGTAACCTACCATAATATTAGTGTGCTTAAATACCTATATATCTAATTGTTGTGCTTCATAGTAGGATCGAAAGGTTACCTCCTGAACAAACTGTCAGCACCATGAAAGGAAAACAGCCAGAATTGACCAGAGATCAAGTCAACAGCTCCAGGAGAGAGGACAGTTTTACTTTCTCTCCCCTGTGCTCCTTTCTAAGCCTAGGGAACCACTGTGGAAGACGGGGGCGTTGTAGAATGTAAAGGCTGCGATTCACAACGGGTTGAACGGTGAAACTACAGCAGATATAGTCTGGGACACTCATTTGATCAACTTGATTGAAACAAACAACCTGTCACACACACACCCCCCACTGGAATGGGCGGGGTCCGTTGGGGCGGGGGGGGGGCGCGCCGTCGGGACGCCGGGCGGGCCCGGGGGGCGGGGGGGGTGGCGGGGGGGGGGGGGGCGGGCCGGGCGGCGGCGGCGGGCGGGGGGCGGCGGCGGGGGGCGGGGGGGCGCCGCGCGGGGGGGGGCGCCGGGGATGCCGCCGCGCGGGCGGGCAGGCCGGGCGCGGGGGCGCGCGGGGCGGTCCCGGGGGGGCGGCCGGGCGGGGGGGCCGGCCGGGGGGGCGGGTCGCCGGTGCCGGGGGGGCGCGGCGGGGCGCCGGGGGCCGGCCGCGTGGGGGGCGGGGGCGGTGGCCGCGGGGGGGGGGGGGGTGGTCGGGCGGGCCTGGGACTGTGGGGGTTTGGGCACACCCAGTTCTGTAGTTTGTTTTTTGCACGAACGGATCTTATTACTCATGGATTAATCACTTACTTATAGCTAAAAAATGAAAAAAAAAAAAAAACCTGCAAGCTGCCGGCCCAGTTATGGCAGAATTTACATGATCTGGGATGGGTGGGGGGGTGGGGGGGGAAGGGAAAGGGACATATGCCTAAACTGAACTGAAAAAAAAAAAAAAAAAAAAAAAAAAAAAAAAAAAACAAAATTAAATTAAAAAAAATAAAATAAATAAATTGTTTAAGAAAATAAATCAACCATAGGCCAGACATGGTGGTACACCTTGAATAAGATAGGCATGAGGGCCACAAATGTGAAGCTGGGAGGGGAGGAGAGAAGAGGATCTAAGACAAGAAGAGGAGAAGGGGGTACAGAAGAGAATGGAGCCGTGGCACCAGCAGTTCCCTGGGACCACAGGAAAACCTGAATCCTGTCTTTTTAAACATATTTATTTAGTTACTGTGTGCATGTATATGAAGGGGACCATACATGTGCCACAGAGGGTGTGTGGAGATCAGAGGACAATTTGTCATGTCCTTCCACCATGTGCAATCCAGGGGTCGACTCAGGTCATCAGGCTTGGTGGCAAGCACTTTACCCACCGAGCCATCTCGTCACCTCAAGCTGATTTCTCCATCTGGATGCTGGCTTTACTTTGTGAAAAGTCCCCGAGTTCTCATGATCACTGCACATCTCTGCCTACGAGTGACTTTTCAGTGGAAACACGCTGCTTAACTGAAGCCCGCTGGCATAGAGGCAGGAGGATCACAAGTTCAAGCCTAGCCTGGGCAACTGAGTGAAGCCCTCTCTCAAAATAAGTAAAAAGAGGGCTGGGGCACAGCTCAGTGGCAGAGCACCTGCCTGGTGTGTGCAAGGCCCTGTGTTCAATCCTCAGCATGAAGGTGGGAAGGAAGAAGGAAACCAGGTTCAGACTGAGCTGCCTGAACCTCACCAGAGAGCAAGCCTGAGCTCCCACAAAGCTTAGCATAGCCCCTTATCTCTTTCTCAAAGCTGCAGCTACAAACACCTCCTTGGCAAGTTCCAGGATGCCTGAGGCTCCATCCACAATTGCGATCAGGCCTCAGGACCCTTGTATCCTCTGCTCTCTGACAGAAGTGCTGGTCTCTGGTTTCTCTCTTGCCCCCCCCCCAACAGCTCCGCAGAGAAGCTCTGTGAGGCCACTATCGGAAATGTCATTCTTATAACTTGAGTCTTCCTTGTGTCCCCTCTTCGCCTTCCTTGAGATTTGTAGCTGCTTGGCATGGTATTTGGCTATTGGATTATTTGAATGTTTGATGTTTGCATATTTGATTATTCACCCCTGGTACATCTCCTGCACTGAAATCTAGCTCCGAGAGGGGAGGAGTGTTGGTTAGTCAGGCTCACCATTGTGTCCTTGAGTCTTGAAGAGAGCTGGGCATGGAAGATGCTCAGTGATGACAGAGATACATGAACCGGTGTGGGGCACACGTTGTGCACTCAGAGCCAATTGACATCACCGTGCTCCATCCAAGTCAGGCCCTGGGACTCGGATTAGAAAAAGTACAAGGCTGGGCCAGGGATGTGGCTTAGTTGGTGTAGAGTGCTTACCTACCAGGTACAAAGATCTCTGGGTTCCGTCTTCAGCACCACATGAACCAACCTGGAGGTTCACATCTGTAATCTCATAGGGGGAGGCAGGAGGCTCAAAAGTTCAAAGCCATTCTCAGCTACATAGTGAGTTCAGTGCCAGCCTGGATCTCAAAAAAACATGCGGGCACAGAAGGAAGGGAATGGCCCAGGGCTGAATGAGGGCAGTCAGCTGTCTGCACAGAACAGTTTCTGAAACTTCTCTGTGGTACAGCAGGTGCACCGGAGGGGAGTGAGGTGAGGGAGTGGGGTGGGGACATGGAAGTAGGGTGGCCGTGCCTGGCTCTGGGATCTGACTGCCTGGTGTAAATTGCCCTCTTGCTCCTTCCTATCTGTGTTATCTTGCAAAGTCAGACACCCTCTCTGAGTCACTGTCCCACACCAGAAACCTAGAACTGGTCATGGTGACTTCCTTCCAAAAGGGGTGGACAGACTCAGCCAGATAGTTAAGGTGACACATCCCATCCATGCCACACGTGCAGTAAGCTTGCAAGCAAGTCTAGCTTTAAAATGATTCTACTGTACAAGCAGCCCATGTGTAGATGACTTGCTGTGCGTTTTAGGAAAAATTTCTCAACCTCTCTGGGTGCCAGTTACTTCTTGTGTAAAATGAGGGGTCGAGCACAGTGGCAGCCAGCTGATGTGTAAGGAGAAGTGCTTGCCATTTGTCACCCTCCCAGGATGCTGCCGGACACCCCAAACTGCCGCCTACTTGGGCCATATTTATTTTTATGAGAACTATTTTATTTATATACACTTTCCTGCAGATTTTTTAAGGTAGGCCGCTTTGTGAGCCCTAACAGCTTTCCGTGTGTCCAACATTATGTGCTCTCATTTTTGCTGCACAGCAAATCCTAACAGACTTCAAGCCGTCCATAAGCACAGTCTCGGCTTCTGCATGTCAGGCTGCGTTCCCAGCCTCAGCTTTTTTAACTTGGCTTCGGTCTTGGTGACAGCCCAGGCTGGGGCTTATGGGAAGATTCAACCAGCCCACAAACTAACCAGAAATGCCATTGGGGTATAAAGGGCACCGCCCCCTCGACTGAACTCCTGGCCTCAGGACCCCATACTGCCACCTTGAGCAGCGAAGCCTCCACTGCAGCCTGTGTTGAGGGGTTGACGGATGATGCCTTGGAGGGGTAGGACATCTAGAATCTGCCTACAACAGCAAGGAGAACCTTGAACTAACACTGAGCCACACGGGCCCCAGACTATCCCCTCCTCTGGATTGTGACAAAGTCCCACACCTGCCCCTATCCTCCTCATATCACCTTGCATTGAGCCTTCTTTGTTAACACTTGGCCATTCGGGCAGATGACAAGTGGATCCGGCTGGAGGGTGGATTGAAAAGGAACGTCTATGATCTGCTGGTTAGGCCTGGCACCGGACAGAGGCAGCTGCCTGGGCAGGGCGTGGGAGCCGGCTTCATCTGCCTGTGGCACCAGCGTCCCCCAAGAAGGAAGAGATGGTCGTCCAACCTCCACTTCTCACTTCCCAACAGGAAAGCTGTCAGTGTGGACTGCGATGTTCCCCCACGGCCAGGAAAGACCAGAAACCCATATGGAACGGCATCACCTGGCCTAAGTTCCAGAGTTCCAGGGAGCCCCGGTAGAACCCCAGCCAGGGCTATTCCTTTGCAGTGAGTCCCCCGTGTCCCCTACTGAATCTAAAAGCTGGGAAAGGAAGTGACTGGTGTTCAACAGCGCCCCCTGGTGACAATGAGAACCAGTGCAGGACCAGCGACTATTCCAGAATTCTGAGATAAAATTTCAGAATTCTGGGGCTGGAGAGATGGCCTAGCGGTTAAGAGCGCCGACTGCTCTTGCAGAGGACCCGGGTTCGATCCCCAATACCCACATGGCGGCTGAGAACCGTCTTTAACTCCAGTTCCAGGGGAATCCGACCCCCTCTTCTGACCTCCGTGGCATTGCACAACACAGGTGCATGGACCTACATGCAGACAGTACATTCATACACATAAAAAAAAGAAAAAAAAATTTCAGAATTCTAAGATGGATTTCCTGTTGTTGAAGACACAGAGCCTCAGTTTACTGAGACTGTGAATGCAACAGGAAAGTATTTGCATACCTCAATGGTCGTAAAGGTTACTATTTAATATTTGTTATTTAATATATCTATATATCTATATCTATATCTATATCTATATCGATAGATAGATAGATAGATAGATAGATAGATAGATAGATAGATCCCAGCCCTCTGCTTAACTTTTGTTCTGAGACGGTCTTGCTAAATTGCCAGACTGGCCTTGCTCTCACTCAGTATCCCAAGCAGGCCTTAAACATCAACATCATGAGTAGTTTGCATTACAGGCCTGCACCTCCAGGCTGGTTGTGAAGTGTTCTTTCCCCTTTTGGAGAAATAGGGGCTAGTCAGCCATTGCCTGATTGGTGTTCCTTTGCATGAATAGAGAGGGATTGCTTCCCATATTTCTCCAGGCCAAAGGGAGCTTGACCACCGACTGTGCTTCTTCCTTTGTGAGTTAGAACCAATGCAGACATTTAAACGTGTGCACATCCACACACACGTACAAGCTCAGGAACGCACAGCTTGTGGTTGGACACTAAAGTTGCTCATCTTCTGAGCATCTGGAAAAGTTTAAAACTATCACATCGTGCGTTCTGGTGGTGCCCAGCCGACGTGTCACTTCCTGTGGAGTGGCTCTCGCTCCAGGCTGGCCACAGCCTTGCGACACCAGGCACAAGCTGGCATCAGGATTTTCCACGAGACAGTCTGCATCCTCGCTGGCCAACTAGGCAATCTTCAGGCTTTCATGAGCCACAGCCAAGCTCAGGGCCTGGGGACAGATCTGGGGAGAACTCCCAAGAATTCTGGGAAAACAGATGCATCTGGGTCGGAGGCAGGGGGAGTCCCTCCACTGCTCTTCATCACTGTCTTGGAGGTGGCTTTAAAACCTTGGAGCAGAATGTTAGCCATGGTACACAACACACTTAAGTATTCCCTGTACCCAGAGCTGTGAGGTTAGGCGCTGGGAACAATGAGCAGTGAACGCAGGCTAGGCTGGGTCTGATTGGAAACCAGGAGAATGGAAATCAGCTTCCTGATGTGTGCAGGGTCAAGAGGCTGGAGATATGGTTCACTGGGCAAACAGCTTGCTGTAAAAACATGGGGACCTGAGTTCAAATCCCCACCAGCCATGGTAAAAGCCAGGTGGGTGACATGTGCCCTTGAACCCAGCGTCGGGAGGCAGACACAGGAGGACCCCTGGCGTTCACTGGCCAGCCAGCCTAGGCAATTGGTAAACTCCAGGGCTCAAAAAACTAGACAGGTAAGAGAAGAGCAATCCCACTGTTGACTGCTGGCCTCCACACACATGCATGAGTGTGTGTGTATCCAAACACATGTGCACAACATGCATACACTACTCACCCCACACACACACACATGAGAAAAAAAAATATGCCCACTGGAGTTTCCCAGGAAGCTGTGAGCTCCATGCAGTCAGAGATTCTGATCAGAGGACCGACTTGGACAATTGCATGCAAGAATGAATGGGCTGTGTCCACTGATTAATGAGCTTTAGTAGTGAAATGACCAAGCAGGGCTGGGTGCCTGCGCTTCTGGCTTCTGGCCCAGTGCACTTTCTTGTGTTGCAAGGTGGCGGGTGGGGTGGGGAGTGGACAGGCTGACTAAGAAACATCTACCCCTCTCCTCATAAGGTCCCAAAGGGAAACCAAAGTTTGTTTCGCCAAAGTACCCTTTGGTTGACCAAGCAGTTTGTTGGGCTTACTTACAGAGTATGAGTGTCCGTGTTACTTTCTATTACTGACTAAAACCAACTTGGGGAGGAAGGGGTTTATTTTGTCTTATATCTCCCAGGTCACAGTTCATCACTGAGGGAAGTCAAGGCAGGAATGTGGAGGCAAGGACCGAAGTCCAGACCATGGAGGTGCTGATTACTGGCTTGCTCCCCAAGCCCATGCTCAGCCTGCTTTCTTTTTTCTATATATTTTATTTACTATTGTTATTTTATGTGTATGAGTATATTACATACATTACATACGTGTATGTAAGTGTACTATGTTGTACAATGCCCAAGGAAATCAGAAGAGGCGTCAGATCCCCTGGAACTGGGTGCTGAGAACCAAACCTTGGTCCTCTGCAAGAACAGCCAGTGCTCTTGACCACCGAGCCATCTCTTCAGTACCTCAGCCTGCTTTCTTATACAACACAGGATCATTTGGCCAAGGGTGGCACCCCCACCCCACAGTGGGCTGGGCCCTTCCACCGAACAATCAAGAAAATGTCCCACTGACATGGCTACGGGCCAATCCAATGAAGGAAATTCCTCAGCTGACCTTCCGTCTACCAGGTGCGTCAGGTTGACAGCTGAAGCTCTCGGGCACAGTGGGTGACCCCAAAGCAGCCACACTGGATAAGCCTTCACCCATGTGGATGATGATTCCCCCACAGCCACGTGGATGTAGCCCCTCCCTTAGTTTTCTAGCCTGTGTACTCTAGTCCCTCCCTAATTGTATACAGCTGGCTGGGGGAGGGGCTGAATACTCACCTGGGGGTCCCGCGACCCTTCCCACCCCTCTTCCATAAGGAACCATCAGCAGTCCACAGGCTGAGTTGTGCTGGTCTTTTCCAAGAGGGCACAACTGAACTCATGAAGATGACCTCTGCCCAGCTCAGGGGACGCTCTGCCGTGTCTGCACTGCAGAGTGGAACATTCCCAAACTGTCGCAAGTAGTGGCTTTGTGTTCAGAACTGTTGCTTCCCTTTTACCTTTCTGTTACCCTGAAGATGCGTCAGCGTCCTAAGCAGGTCCTGCCACGGTCACTACAGCTTCCTGAGACCCTGGTCCAGGGCTCGGCTCACTGCTTCCGGGGCTCTTGCCCTCAGGAATTGTGCGGCAGCTGGGATTTGTTGTTTTGAGTCACTATGTTCCTGGAATTGTTTGTTACGCAGAAGTAGATAACTAATACATGGAAGAGACAGACCCAGATAAGCAGAGAGACGGTGAGGTGCCCTGGAGACAGAGGGCAGACAGAAAGCACTGCGAGGCTGGGAGTTTGGGACTTTTTATTTTATTTACTTATTTCTGTGTGAATGTTGGTGCATATGTGCACGTGTGCACATGCATGTGGATGTCCTCTGCCACTCTGCATTTTATTTTGGGAGACACGGTCTGTTGCTGAACCTAGAGCCAGCTGGTTTGACTGACAGCCGGCAAACCCCAAGGATCCTCCTCTCTCCCCTTCCCTATGCTGGGATTACAGGCACTCAGCCACACTCAGATTTTTCCAAGCAGACTAGGGATTCAAACTCAGTTCCTTAGGCTTGCATGGCAAACCCTTTATGGACTGAGCCACCTCCTCATCCCCTATCTTTAATCTTTTTTGAGATAGGGTCTAGTTATGGCAACCCAGGCTGGCCTGAAAATCACTACATAGCCAAGGCTGGCCTCAAACACACAATCCTCCTGCCTCTGCCTCCTGAGCGCTGCGATTGCCAGCATGCGGGACAGGATGCTGACCTTATTTGAGGTGGCTATCGAAGGCCTCATGAGAAGGAAGGGGCAGCTGGCTAAAGGTTGGATGGAAGTGGTGGGGGAGCTATGTGGACGCCTTCTGGGCAATGGGACCTGCAGGTGCAAAGGTCCCGAGGTAGGTGCTTGCATGCATGCAGTCAAGGGTCAGGAAAGAGACCATCGAAGCCACTGCAGGTCAAAGGAGGCAACAGAAAAGATGTGGGGCTGTGGCCAGAGGTCCAGGAAAGGGGCTCATGGTCCAGCTTGTCCCAGTGCCAGTCACAGCCGTCACCCAGTGCGGCAGACACTGTCCATCTCCATTTGATAGACAAGGAAACTGAGGCCCCCAGAAGTAACATGATTTACCCAAGACCACGGGATCCGGATGTGGCCGGGCCCCAGGTCTCCAGCGGCAGTTTGGTGACTGAGAGGCCCTGTCTGTCTCCTGGTCTGGACCAGGACCTGAGGAATTCATGCTGGAGGTCAGCGGGTATATTTCAGGGTCTGGACAGAGAGCCAAGCATGGCCAACACCCCAGGCTAGGTTGCAGGGTGGGCCCCCGGTTCTGAGAGCAGAGGCCAGCTGGGGATGCCCGGTCCTGGGGCAACACAGCAGCAGCCAAGGCCCACTTGGCAGCCAGGCATGGCGGCCTTGGTCTCGGCTGCCCACAGACAGGCATGAGTCACCACGGGTGGCCTACTGTGCTCTGCCTGGGACACGCTGTTCCTCAGGGACCACAGCTCTCTAGACCCCACCATAATTGGGGCCAACCAGACCCAGCGAGTGGAAAAACGCCTCAGGTTGCAGGAAGGTCTGCCTGGCAAGACTGTGTTGCTCCCCCTGGGCTTCCTGCCAACGCTTGTGGGATCTGATGGTGGGTTTTTTTTTAAAAGCCAGCAAAGCATTCTGGGGCAGCCCCAGGCCCTGGCAGGAGAATTTTCGCTGTTCCTCTCCAGGTTAAAAAAAAAAAAAGAGAGAGAGAGATGTTGAGTGGCATTGTTGAGTGTGTTCTTGATGGCAGACGTGATACTATGCCCCAACTGTCACAATCTTCTCCAGGATGTGTCTGTGTTATTTCACCTTCCTGATGGGGCAGCTGAGGCACCAATATTAGAAGGACAGACCTCTAAGTGACTTTCTTTTTAGCCCAGGCAGGCCCTGAACTTTTGATCCTCCTGCCTTAGCCTCCTGAATAGCTGGATGACAGGCCTGAGCCACCAGATCCACTGATGGCTGTGACACATAGCTCTGGGGTGCCTTGGGACTAATTCAGAATTAGACCCAATTCCTTCAGCGCACTCCAGATTTGTAGATTGGCTCTTGATAGTATTAAGCAAGGTGTATTATCCTTCTAGCACGTACCACAGGGTGAGGTGACACCAGAGTGGAAGAAGTTATTTTGGTTCACGGCTTCAAATGTTTTGGTCCAAGGTTGTCTGGTTCTAGCATTGTGGGGTGTGATGAGATAGAACACCGTGGTGGTGGATGAGTGCGGTAGAGCAAAGCTGCTCCCCTTGTGCTGGCCAGGAAGCAGAGACAGGGAGAGCTGGGAACAAGATCCCCCAGTCACAACTTTCTCCAGGCAGGCCCCACCTCCTAAGAGCCCACCAGGCAGGAGCCCTCCAATAGACGTATTCAGGGGTGAGGTGGGTGCCTCCTGATCCCCAGCTCCCCACAGTGCCTCCAGCTGCAGACTACACCCTCTACACACTGGCCTGTGGCCGCCACACTTCTATTGTATGAGTCCAAATGTTCTAGCCTGGCAACCAGTGAGTTCACTGGGGTTACTTACAGGACGCTGACACAAGAGTCAGGTCGAAGAACAGCTCGAGGCTGGTGTGGTCTTGCAGGTGATGTGGCTGAGGGGGACGGGGATGTGTCAGCTGACTTTGGGTACCTCCGGGAAGGAGAGCTGTGAGATCTGCCCAGGGACAGGGTGTGAGTGAGAGGGGAGAGGCGGCACCCAGGATGCCCACCACTATGGTCAGGGACCGGATAGATGATGGCGGTGTTTGCTTCAGTGAGGGAATTCGAGGGCCAGGGACACTTCCGTAAGTCCCTTAGCTTCATTGTGTGGGGTCTTATAAAAGCAGTTGGCAAACTTATGTTGCAGACTGAATGAGAAGGTAATGACACCTCAAATAAGACAAGATAGGCTATGTACCCACACACAACTGACACCTGTGATTTCTATGTCATACATGACGTCTCTGAGATATAACTTTTTGGAGTGGGGTTTCTATACTGTACCTGTATTGTTTTGAAACCCTAGAGGCAGTCCAGGGTGCCTTGGGGAACATGGCGGGGTGGGGGGGTGTGATCTGCTTTGGGGACTGTTTCTCTTTGACTCTATGGTGGGAAGGAACAAGCCACTCAAAAATGCAAGCTCTGGGTGGGGGCACTCCCAAAGCTAGCCACGGCTGCCAGATGGCACCTTGCCCCCTGCCAGTGACAACCTCTGCCTGCGCCCACAGAGGTCTGAAACAGGACACCTTTTGGGTTGGTTAGGCTGTGGCCAGAGCATCATGACATCATGGAGACTTGTTGTCCGTCTCGCCGCTGCAGGCTGGGGCTGGTAGCATGCTTGTGGGCTACAGTCATTGAGACACACTCGGCCCCCCCCAGTCACTCATGTCACTGGTATTCCAGGGACCTGATGTAGGCACTAACCTTCCTAAATGCCCAGCATGCAGTGCTGTGCCAGTGGCTGGGGTCAGGCTCTGATAGTTGTATGACAGACATAGTGTCTTTCCAAGTCTCCTGACCAACCAGTGGGTGGGTCTTAGCTGGGGGTGATTGGCAGCTGGGGGGGGGGACATGGGACAAAGGCAGTGGAGGTTGGGGATGGAAGGACGATGGGGATAGGGGAATGGCACTACTGTCCCCTACCAGGCAGAGGCCAGGAATGTTACCACACAGCCTGCAGCGTGCAAGAGGGCCCACCACAGAGAAGGGTCGCCCCTAGTGTCATGTGCAAGGTGGAGCCCCTCTACTCAGGTTTTCTGTATATCTACGGAGCACATACATACTGCAGGCCATGGGCTGGTCCTTTGGAACCAGGAAGAGGAAACGGGTCAGGACACTGAGGTCCCTCCACCTCCCCTCACAGACAAGACAGATTTTAAGAACCGGTGGGCTCTGTGGATGTACAGTGTTTGCCCAGCACGCATGAAGCCTCGGGTTTGGCCCACAGCCCTGGGCAAAGTGGTACATGCATGTTATCCCAGCTCTTGGAAAGGAGACAGGAGGAGCGAAAGTGAGTTCAAGGTCAGCCTGGGTTATATGAAACAGAGAGAGAGAGAGAGAGAGTTTTTTTTTTCTTCTTCTTTTTTTTTTTATTGATGCTTTGTGCATTTCGTACATCATTTTCCAATTCAGATCAGGCATTTTTCCCTTTCCCTTCCCCCCCACCCCCACCCCATCCCAGATCATGTATTCTGCCATAACTGTCTTGCATCTTTCTCTGTGTTTTTTTTTCTTTCCTTTTTTAGCTATAAGTGATAATCCATGAGTACAAGCAATCCTTCGTGCAAAACCAATCTACAGGCTGTTGTGTCCAAACCCCCACAGCCCCACCATCCAGTGGGGGGTGACATGTTGTTTGTTCAATCAAGTTGATCAAATGAGTGTCCAGACTACATCGCTGTAGTTTCACCATTCACCCCAATTGGAGCCTTTACATTCTACCACGCCCCCTCTTCTGCAAGTTTTTCCCTAGGCTTAGAAAAGGGGCACAGGTGGATGAGACTGTGTTCTTAACTGCTGAGTCTTCTCTCCAGCCCCCCAAATAAAATTTCTTTAAAAAAAAGAATGGGGGCTGGAGAGATAGCCTAGTGGTTAAGAGCGCTGACTGCTCTTGCAGAGGACCCGGGTTCTATCCCCAGCACCCACATGGAGGCTGAGAACCGTCTGTAACTCCAATTCCAGGAGAACTCCAGTTCCAAGGGAATCCGAGACCCTCTTCTGACCTCCACGGCATTGCACGACACGGGTGCACAAACCTGCATGCAGACAGTACATTCATACACATACAAAAATAAATAAAATTAAAAAAAAGAACGTAATGCCAGCACGCTGGAGGCCAAGTCAGAAAGTTTGTTACGAATTCATAGCTAACTTTGGCTACATAGTGAGTCAGAGGCCAGCCTAGGGTATGAGACTATAGCGTGAGACTCTATTTCACACACACACACACACACACACACACACACACAGAGCCAGGTGAACTAGTGAGTCACGTGTCCTTCAAGGCCTCAGCGAACTGTGAGCATGGCTTGTCAGTGCCTCACCACTGCGTTCCTGGTAGCAGGCTCCAGGCTGGGTTCTCTGAGTTGACACGGATTTGGTGGCAGTTAGATCAGCTGTCCCTAGTGTGTACCCATGGGCAAGGTGACCTCTGCCTCAGCTCTTCATCTGTGAAATGGAGGTCTGGGGGACCCACCTTGTAGAATTCTGAGGATCCTGTGGGGTCTGTGTTCAGAGCCTGGGGCACAGTGCTTAGCCAATGTTAGTGACTTCTTCATCATTCATTGTTCATTGAGTTGTTCAGTTACTCACTTGTTAATTCATTCATTCATTCATTCATCTGTGCATTCATTCATCCACTCTCCCTTACCAAGAGTCCAGATAGCAGCTGTGCCACTGACCCCCGAGCTGCTTCCTACTTTCTCATTGGTGACAAGCACCATCACGGGTACCGGACCTTCTAGAAGGAATGGAAGGGCTGATGGCAGAGGCCCTAAAGCAAAAGCAGAAGGCGCTGTTGAGAGGGTGGTTTGCCTTGGAAAGGGTACAGAGCGGCCAAGGTCCTTCCTGAAGTCTGCAGGGCCCCACAGTGTGATGCAGCGCTTGGTGGGTCCTGGAGAGCAGCTCTGCCCAGGCATCTGGATGAGGGCGGTGGCGGGGTTCTGAGAGACCAACAGTGGCCCCAGGCAGAGATGATGGCTTTGAGGCAGAGATCACTGTGCAAACTGCAGGTGTCTGCCACGCCATCTTGTTGGCATGACACCCAGGGCTGAAATCCCAGGGCCTGCTGACTTAACTGGAAACGATCCCAATGCCGTTGATGGCTCGGTGTTGATAAGCAGAGGACAGTGTGGGGCTGTTCTCCCAGGGTGTTCCTTGAGAGATGGAAACTTCTAGAAGCATGGTGGTACTCATGGACCAGGGGTCTCTCAGTACTCACTGCTTCCTGGACATTAACACCAAACAAAGCCCCCATCCCCAATATGGAGAACATGTCCTCCTTGCACAGCCCTTCAGGACTCCTGGGAACCCCATTCTTCCCATCACACTTGCCTGAGTCTGTGGTCCACGCTGAAGTGCATTCCAGATGAAGCCGCCCCAGCAGCCCTGCTCTTTGCTTCTGTTTCATTTTCTGAGACAGACTTTCCCCACGTAGCCCAGGCTGGCCTCAAACTCATCCTCCTGCCTCATCCTCACAAGTGCTGGGATTACAGGTATCCACCACCAGACCCAGGCTTGCTCAATTTTCATGGAACAAATGTAATAAATACCCACACTAGACATGGGAATTTGACGCCTTCTTCTGACATGGGCGCACCAACCTACATGCAGACAGTATGCTCATACACATAAAAATAATAAATAAATAAATAAATTTTTTAAAAAGAAGTTTTCTTTGGGGTTCACTTTCCATGCAGCCTGTGGGAGCAACAAACGGAGGTGAAGACACACACTGCCTGCCTCCTGCCCACCAGGCCTGTCCTGTCCTCGGCTCTCTGTGGGAGCTGGGTACTGGTCCTGCGCCTGCTCTAGAGGTGGGAGACTAAGGCACAGGAGTGGGGTGGGGTGAGTGTGAGCTGTGCATGTTTGTGCAAATCGGTGAGCAAGTGTGTAGATATGTATGCGTGAGTGGATCAGTGCTGTGTTTGTATGTGTGTGTGATGGTGCCTAGGAATGTGACTGTACGTGTGGATGTGAAGTGTGCATATGTGTGTGTACAAGTGTTAGTGGGTATGTGACTGACTGTGAGCTATGTGTGTTTGAGTATATGTGTGTGTATGTGAGTGTAAGCACATTTGTGTATGTTCGAGTGTTTGTGTGAGTGGACATATGAATGTGTGTGCATGTGAGTGTGTGCTTTGTTTCTATTTTGTTTTGTCTTGCTATGTAGTCCAGGCTAGCCTGCAATTCACCATGTAGCCCACACTGTGTGGGTAATTCACCGTATGGTCCCAGCTGGCTTTGAACTTGCTATCCTCCCAGCTGTACTCCCACAGTTGGGATTCCAAGGGTGTTCCAGCAGGCATGACTTCCATGTCTGGGAGCTCAGGCGGAGAGCTCTTATGGGTAAATGGCTGATTCTCCCGAAGTCCTGCTGGCCGGTGAGTTGCAGAGGCTTGTGGGACCACAGGCTTCGGTCGGTGACTGTTAGTGGAGTGTTTCAAATGTCGCTTCACTTTGATGAAACCCAGGGAAGAAGCAGGAATGCTCAAAGGCAGCCGCTTCCCAGCACAGCTGCGACCCAATGTGGATCTAACTCTGTTGGTCGCGTCGACCTGAGTCTTAGCCACCTTCCCCCTTCCCCCATTCCATGCCAATCCAGATCCGATCTTCGTCACCACAACTGTTACATTACACAGCATTGCTGCTGCCCCAGGCTGTGCATTGAAGCCAGAGTCTTGACTTCAGCAGCAGGCAGGCCTGCAGGTTTGATAGGGAGGCTGCTGTTGAGGGCGTCAGAGGGGAAGCCCCACCTCACATTCCCATGGGTAACCCACCTGCCTATTAGGATCAGTTTCACCAAATGAAACAGAATGAAAAATGCTATGCCTTGAATAAGATCAAAGTTTATTATTTTCTCACATAAAAATATCAAAGACCTAGATGTCCATCTTTCTGTTTTGCTAAGCATATGGCCTCTGTCCTCACGGTCATCTCAGGATTCAAGGGCTGCTGAGGCTCCAGCCATCCCATCACATTCTAGGTCACAGCTAGAAGGAACTGAGGAGATGAAGGGCCCCCATAGCTTCCTTTATAGTTTTAAATTTTTTTTATTTATTTACTTATTTATTTATTTATTTATTTACATATGGGTGTTTTGCCTGCATGTATGTAAGTGCACCAAGTCATATAATGCCTGCAGAGCCAAGAAAAGGGCGTTGGATCCCCTGGACCTAGAGTTACAGATGGCTGTTAGCGTCCATGTGGGAACCAAATCCTCTGCAAGAGCAGCCAGTGCTCTTAATCACTGAGCCATCTCTCTAGACTCTTACAGGCTCTTCCTTTTCTCTTAACAGACTTTTTACATAAGCTGGCTCACCAGTTAAGAGCACTGACTGCACTTGCAGAGGACACAGGTCCCATTCCCAGCACCTACATGCTGGCTAACAACTGTCTGCAACTTCAGTTCCAGGGGATCTTCTGACCTCTGTGACTTGGGTACACCATACACTCATACACAAAAATATAAATAACAAATAAAATATTTAAAAAGAACCCCTTTTCCCCCCCTCTAATACTCCATTAAAATTCCTTTTGTATTCATTGGCCAAACCTAGTCATGTGATCATGTGATATTCTAAGGGATGCTGGGAGATGTAGTTTTGGACATTGGTTACCAATTAGCAGTCTGTCTCAGAGCTGTAATGTGACCAGTAGTCCAGAAGCCGCCAGTTCTGGCCACTCAGATCCCTGAGACTCTGTGGGAATGAAACTTTGTGTGTGGCTTAAAGCGAGAACTTGTAAGGCCTGTCCTGGGAGATCTCCAGTTTTCTGATATCTCTGTGGGCTTCCAGAGTTATCTATAGCAGGAAGATTTGGGATATTACAATGATTCTTGCTTCACCCTATCTCTGCAAAGTTCCAGGCCCGTTCCCTTGAGGCATTGAGCAAAATGTCACACCTCTAGTTACCTGTTGCACAAACCCGAGCTCTGCAACCTCCCCAATTAGAACCAAGTTGGCTCACCCCTCCCTTCCACCTGCTCCCCACTTCCTTGCCCAGAGCACAGTAGACTTAAATATATAGACCTCACTGACAGAAAATAAACAGAGTTCCTATCCTCCAAGGCTCTCCACGCGTGTGTGTGAGTTCGTTCCGTTCTACGGGTGGTCTCCGGCGGTTTTCCCTCCCCCCTTCTTGTGGGAGCAGAGCCCAGAGACTGCCGGCCTGCAGGCAGGAGGCAAGTCCTGGAGCTGAGCCAAGAAGGGAAGGACAGCGTGTGGAAGGCGGTCACGAGTGACTCAAAGACACTGACCCGAGACTCCACCTAGTTTTTCATTGACCTTGACTCTCCATGAGTCAACCTAAGGGTGGGAGGATCTTGCTGCTTTTACCTAACATACTTGGATCTGCAATCCAAAGGAGCCATAGCCCAGCATTCCCGGGAGCGCCTGTCTCCCCCAGCTCTGCTGCAGACCAGCAAGGTGCCAATGTTGCTGCCTGGGTTCAGGCTTCTCCTTTACCCTCTGCTCACCTGAACCCCTCTGACCCCAACTGGCAGGATTTGAGGCTCTGCCATGAGATGTTCACGGATGCACGCTTTGGCTCTTCACCATGCATACCACCTTTCTCCCCTGCCTAGTCTCACCCCATCACCTTCCTGTGACATCAGTGGTTAACTAGGACTAGGGGACACGGAAAAGCCACTGCCCCTTAGGAGCCAGGCTGAACTGAACTCCAGGCCCAGGACTGCTCAGAGGTGTCCACCCAGAGGTGCAGAGGTACCTACCCCGTAATAGGAAGAACCCAGTGAGGCACAAAACCTACAGGAGTGAGATGAAGGCAGTGGCTCTCAAATGGGGTGGTTCTGACCCCTAGTGGGAAGCTAGGTGGGTTGGGAGTCTTCCTGGAATCTTTGAGGTCAAGACTGGGACACTGTGAGGCCTCTATCGTGCCCACAGGGCCAATGGCATCAAGGCAGGGACACTCCAACTCAAGGGGAATAGCACAGTGGGGGCGGGGGCATGGAGGATGAATGGCCCAGGGCAAGGAGGGCCGTCCTGGGTCTCTGGGTAACCCTGGGACGACTTTAAACTTGAGTTCTATAAGTGACATCGATGGGACGAGGGAGCCTGCACCCGGGTAGGAGCAGAGATGCTCCGCCCTGTTCCACTGCTCGTTGTCACCCCATTCTTGCAGTATTGATTGTGAGTGACTTTAAAATCCTGTTCCAGGCCGGGCGTGGTGGCGCACGCCTTTAATCCTAGCACTTGGGAGGCAGAGACAGGCGGATCTTTGTGAGTTCAAGGCCAGCCTGGTCTACAAGGTGAGTTCCAGGACAGCTGGGGCTACAGGGAGACCCTGTCTCGAAAAGACCAAAAAAAAATTCTGTTCCAGGGAGTCGGGGCAAGTTCAAGGTGAGGTCGGCTTGGAGGGATGCATGCTCGGAACGGCCTGCGGCCATCTGGTGACACGGGAGCTGACCGTGGGCACAGAGAGCAGGAAATCCTTTCTTGTAGCCCACTAGGATGGAATAGACTCGGCAGGAAAGCTAAGAGGGGTCACCTGGCTCCCTGCCACCCAGAGCTCCCGCTTAGCAAGATGCAGCAGTAACGTTGGCAGCGCATGCGTGGACCCAGCAGCCCAACAGGAGCAGCCAGGGTCACTCCACAGTGCTTCTGCTGTTCTGGTAGGAACCACACATGTAGCTTAAATGCTGCAGAGCCCTTTGGTCCCATCGGTACTTAATACCGGGGTCCTGCCACATAAAGATACACTGTGAGAATTCACGCCAGTCACTTTAAAAACTTTTAAGTTTTCTTTACTACAACATTTAAACAGCAAGCCAAAATGCTGCACACTGAGCCAAGAGAGAGACCAGAGGAGGACAGAACTTCCAAGCAAGTGCCCTGTGTTCTGTCTTGTGCTGCCCACGGGGGCCTGGAGCCATATGAAGCTGCTGTGTGCAGAGACCTGAGCAGCGAGGCAAGCCAGGCTAGAAGCAGGGCTGAGGCTGGAGGTGGCCCTGGGGCAGGGCTTTCTCTGCCCACCTGCGCCCTGGGGACGGAGCTGTGATTTGTTTGCAGTGGTTCAGCTAGCCCGCCTCGTGAACGCTCACAGAGCTCATCTCAGTATTTCCCTTGGCTGGCAGCCTAGCAGGGCAGTGGGGCTCCGGCCTGCTCCTTTGGGTCTTAATAGGGGCATGCAGCAAGAAGGAAGCTCGTTCTTCTGCTCTTAGAAACAATCAAGTCAGGTGTGCTAGTGTGTGCCTTCATTTTTTTTTTCAACATCAAATATTTTATTTTTTTGCATTGAATCTAGAAACATCAACATCAAATATTTTATTTTTTATTTTTTAATTAAATATTTTTAAATATATATTTTGCTCAAGATTATCAAATCTAGACCCGTGTCCCCCACCCTATCCCCCCACCCCACCAGAGCTCATGTATTTTGGACCAAACTGTTTTCATATCTTTCTCAGTCTTTCCCAATATTCTCCATGTGGAGTTGACTTTTTGAGCAGAAGTTCACTATTTCAGTCAGTTCTTCTTGATGCAGTCCTTTCGTGTTGTTGTTTGTTGTTGTTGTTTGTTGTTTCCATATGACTTCACTCCCAAACTACTTGGACCAAAAAGCTCAGGGGCACGTGCCAATAAGAAATACTTACAACTAGGTAATTGGCACTACCATCCACAGATGAGGGATACCATTCTCGTTTGTTTTCTGGGATCTGTGTTCTTCGACTCAGCATGATATCATCTACCTCCAATCCCTTTTCCTGCAAAGCCTCATGATGTCATCTTCTTTACTGTTACATAAGAACTCCATTGTGTAGATGTCCCATTTTCTCTAATGTACTCTATGTCAGCTGAGGGGCATTGGGTTGGTTCCAGCCTCTTGCGTAATTGGTGAGGACTGAAAAAACATGGCCATGCCATGTATCTTGGGTGGGATGGAGTTTAATGGGTACATGCCCAGGAAGTGGTATGGCTGGTCTGGTGGCAATTCATTCCAAGTACTTCTAAAGGTTTCTCCACACTACTTTCATACAGGGCTTTTCAGAGTTTACATTCCCACACAGAAGGATGACTGTTCCCCTTTCCCCACAACCTCTCCAGCACTGTGTATCATTCTTTTTCTATTCTCTACCAGTCTTATTGGAATATAAGTGATATCCTAAAGTGGTTTTTGATTGCATTTCCTTCATGATTAGTGATGTGAACACTTTTTTTTTTTTAATTTTAAGTTTATTTCTGTATATATATTGTGTACTGTCGCATATGCAAGTTTGTGCACCCCATGTCGTGCAACCGACGCAGAGTCAGAAACAAGGGTGTCGATTCACCCTGAACTGGCAGTTCTTTGAATTGAGTTTCAGACTGTTCTTTGGCACCACAATGTGGGGCTGGGGATTGAACCTGGGTTCTCTGTAAGACGCGTCGGCGCTTCTTAACTGCTAGGCCCATCTCTCCAGCACCATGTTGCAACACTTCTTAAGGTGTTTCTCAAGCCATCTCTAATTCCTCGACTTGTGAAGTCTCGTTCCGCTCTTTGCTCATCTATTGAAGTGGGTCTTTGTTTTTCTTTCTTTTTTGTTTTTGGTAGTGTTTTTATATATTCTGGAGATCAGCTTTGTCAGCATGTATCTGTGGTGAGGTTTCCTCCCATCAATGGGTTTTCTCTTCACCTCCTTGATTGTTTCTTTTGAATGTTAACAGAAAGCTCTTTTGGTTTATTTTGGAATGCCGGTCACATTTGTCAATTTGTCAACCTTAATTCTTTTCAGCTGCTGTTCAATTTAGGAACTTTTTCCTATGCCTATGCTTGTAGTTGCTGCCCACTTTTTCTTCTATTGCCCTTCGAGTAAGTTTGGGGTTTACGTTGAGGTTTTGATCCATTCTGGAGTTTGACCTTTTGTACAGGGCGAGAGGATAGGGGTTTAATTTCATTCTTCTACAAGTGGGATCCAGTTTTGCCACACCATTAGCTGAAGATGTTGTCTTTTCTCCCATTGTTGTCCTTCTGCCCCTTGTCAAATATGAGATGGTGAAAATTGTATGTGCTCAGAGTTTTATCTTCAGTTTTTTTTGTTCACATGTGGTCAAAAGGGTCTGTTTTTAGTGCAGTACCCAGGCTGTTTTTTTTTTTCTATGACTATAGCCTTGATGTATACTTTGAAGTCTGGTATAGAGATCCTCCTGTGTAGCTCTTTTCAAGTCAGGTTTGTTTTGGCTATTGGGGTCTTTTGTTTTCCAAATGGAATTTACGAGGACCTTTTTTTTCCAAGCCTGTGAAGAAAATCTTGGGGATTTTGATTGGGAACTGCGTTAAATTATACAAAAGGTTTCAGTAGTAGAATGGAACATTTTTACAATGTTAATTTTCCCAATCCATCAGCTGGGAGGTTTTTCTTCTTCTGATGTTTCTTCAATTTCTTTCTTTAAGGGTTTTAAAAAATTTTGTTATAGAGATTCTTTGGTGTCCCTTGGTTAGTTTCTCCTAGGTGTTTTATTGTTTTTGAAGCTATTGTGAGTGGGAATGTCTTCCTTGAAATTCTTTCTCCAGTTGCATTGTTAGTTGGTTGTAAAGAAAGGCCATTCATTGATTTTTTTAGGTTAATTTTGTATCCTGCCACTTTGCCGAGCTGTTAATCGTTTTAAGGAGTGTTTTTTGGTGGAGTTTTTTAGCATCCCCTTAAATAAACATATAACCTCAGAGAATAGGTGATAGCTTGACTTTCCTTCTTTTTCCCAATTAGACTCTTTAAATTTTCCATTTTCTTGCCTATTGCTTTAGCAGTTGTTTCAAAGCACTATATTGAAGAGAAGTGGTGACAGGGGGCCAGCCTTCGCCAGTAGTAGGTTCATCCTTTTAAGGGGAATGTTTCTTCTCATTTCCTTTTCCCATTTAGGATGAATATTGGCTGTGGGTTTCTTATGGCTTGATTACCTATGAAGGAATGATCCCTCCAATCAATTCCCTCTAGGCATTTAAGCATGAAGGGATGCTGGATTTTTCAAAGGCTTTTTCAGCATCAATTGAGATGCTGGGTGTGTTTTTTTGTCTTTCATTCCATTTCATGTGTTTGATGAATGTTTATTGATTTTCATATGTTGACCATCCCTGCATCTCTGGTATGAACCCAACTTGGTCATGATGGTTGAATTATTCTTGATGTGGGTCTGTATGCGATTTTGCATATCCTGTTTAAAATTTGGCATCTGTGTTCAATTAGTGGAGATGGGTCTATAATTCTCCTTTTTAGTTGGATCTTTGCCTGGTTTTGGTAATAGAATGTGAATGCTGGATTCATAGAAGGAGTTAGGGGGAGAATTCCCTCTGTTTGTATCCTTCCTAAACAGTTGTAGGTCTTTTTGAAATGTTTATAGAAATTTCTGCCTGTGAAACTGTCTGGGGCCTGGCTTTTTTTAGTTGGGAGGTTTCTTATTACAGTCTTTCATTTCTTCATGTATTATGGGTCTGTTTAAGTTATCGATCTCTGTCTTGTGAGCTTTGGTGATTTCCCAGGGATTATCAGCATATTCTCTCCATTTCTTCTCGGTTCAAAATTTGTGAGTAAGGTTTTGAAGTATTCCAGTATGATTTGTCTGGATATTTTCCTTGTCTGTTTGTGATATTTTCCCCCTTTCATCACAGATTGTATTGATTGGAGTTGTTCCTTCTTTCTTTTGTTAACTGGGCTAGAGGTCCATTTGTCTATCTTGTTTATTTCTTTCAAAGAAACCAACTTTTGGATTCATTGATTTTTTTGTATTGGTCTTCTTTGATATTCTATTTCAATTGGGAGATTTCTGCTCTCTTGTTATTTACTTCTGTCTGTTGCATCTTAGGGTTGCATTCTGTTTTCTTCAGTTTTTTTTTTTTTTTTTTTTTGTTGTTTTTTCATTGTGTTTTATCTGTTTTTGCATGTAAGGCACCCAGGGCCTATTAAACTTCCCTCTTAGGACTGCTTTTAAGGTATCCCATAGGTTTTGTGTGGTTGTATATGTCATTGTCATCAGTTCCAGGAAGCTTTTATTTCTTTCATTTATTCTCTTCTTGGACCCATTCATTTTCTAGGGTGGTGTTGTTTAGTTCTCCAATGTGTTCTTGGTAGGCAGTAGGGCTTATACTGTTGTTTGATGTTGAGCTTTATTGCACTGTGGTTTGATAGAATGCATGAAATTATTTCAATCATTTTCCATCTTGTGGAGGTTTTTCTTTTGTGTCCCAGTATTGGTCGCTTTGGAGAATGTTCATGGGGTGCTGAGTAGAAAGTGATTCTCTGGTCATCAGGGTGGAATAATTTGGTAGAGTCTATGGGCATTCCATTTGGTGTATCATGTCGTTCAGTTTCAGATGTATTCCCTGTTTATTTCTTGTCCTGTTGGACCTGTTCAAAGATCAGTGAGGTATTGAAGTCCCCTACTATGAGTGTACTGGTGTGTAGTTGTGGAACTTGGTTGGTCCTGGGAGAATTGTCTTTATAAAAGTTTGGATGCACCAGAATTTGGTGACCAGAATTGTGGCAGTATATATTCATATTGCGAAATCTTCTGGTGAATTGTTCCTTTGTATGAAAAAATGTACAATGGCCAGCCTGGCGTGGTGGTGCACGCCCTTTAATCCCTAGCACTTGGGAGGCCAAAGGCAGGAAAGATCTTTGTGAGTTCAAGGCCAAGCCCTGGCTTTTAAAAGGAGTTCAGAATCACTGAGGATGCTCATGACACTAAAAAAATACCAAAAAGAAAAAAAAATGTTATGGCCCTTCTTTGTTCTTAACTGATTTCTTTTACTTTGAAGATCTATTTGTGTCCCTAAAATACTACTACATGTTATTTTTTTTTATTTTTTATTTTTTTATTTTTTTTTTTGTCTCTTTTTGAGACAGGGTTTTCCCTGTCTGTTCCAGCTGTTTGGAACTTACTCTGTAGCCCAGGATGGCATTGAACTCAAAAAGATCTGGCTCCCTCTGGCCTCCTAAGTGCATAGATTAAAGGTGTGAGCATCCACCACGCCTGGTTGGACATGTATTCTTTTCATCTTGTTTATATCATGGAAGGCTTTTTCTCTCTCCTTCAACTATCATTGACAATTTTTGCTGGGTTTAGTAAACCTGGGTTGCATCTAGTCCTTTAACACTGGGAATGCTTTGCTCCAGTTCCTCTCTTGCTTTCATAGTTTGCAGCTGAGAAGTCAAGTTTTAATTCTGATAGGTTTTCCCCTTAGAGGTCATGGTGGGGTTGTTTTTCTCTTGTGCTTTACGGATTTTGTCTTTGTTTTGGGTTTGTCTATGCGTTGTTTAATTATGATGTGGCGCTTAGAGCAGTTTCTTTTCTGATCTTCTCTGTTTAGAGTTCTTGTCGCTTCTTGTATTTGTATTGGTTTGTTCTTTTTTTAGTTTGGGGAAGTTTTCTTCTATTATTCTATGAGAGATCTTGATCACATCCATTCTTTGGGATTTCTTCTCCTTCCCTATTTGTATGATGTGGAGGTTTGATCTATTTCATTAGTGTCCCAGTTTCTGTTGTTCCACTTTTTTGTATTTTAAAATTTTTCATCTTGAGGTTTTAAGTTGTTCTGTGTATCTTCCAGGTCTGATCATTCTTGTTCTTGTTTCCTCCCATTCTGGCTTCTGAGGCTTTTTCCCATTCATTTCCTCTAGATTGGATAGTGTTTGATTCCTCATTTCATTTCCTCTTCTGTTTCTTAGTTTTCTACTTCCTTTCGAGGCTTCTCAATTTCTTCCGTAGCTCTTTGGCTTTGCTGGTTGGTTTCCTTATCTTTTTCAGCCAAGGATCTTTTCAGTGTTTCTACTTCTTTCCAGAGTTTGTCATTCTCTTCTCTGGTCCTTCTGTGAGTTCTTCATTCTCTTTTCTTAATTCTTTTGATTTGGCTCTTTATAATATTGTAGTTCTTTAAGTATGTTCACAAATTGACCGGCGGGTGGTGGTGACGCCTTTAATCCTAGCACTTGGGGCAGAGGCAGGTGACTTGGTTGAGTTCAAGGGCCAAGCCTGGTTCTACAGCGCAAAGTTCCCGGACAGGCTGGGCTACAGGGAGACCTGTCTCGAAAAGACAAAAAAAAAAAAAAACAAGTATGTTCACAATTGGTTTTTATTTTCTAAGGTCTGTTGCGATTCGCCCAGTGGGTATCCTCACGTAGGAATCTTCCACTAGGGTTGGTAGAGCTTTTGTCCCGCGCAACAGTCTCCCCGCCGGCAAAAGAACTTCACGCGGACACACAGGATTCTTCTGGCAGCAGTCTTTATTGTGCACAGCTCTTTTAGGAGAAGGACCCGAAATGGGGCAGAAGCACTGCTTATATAGCAAGTCTAGAGGGTCGGCATGCTATGGATAGGTGCACAGTCCGATGTCTCATTTGCATAATTAAAAGCGCCGGAGCTCAGAGAGCGGTAGTCATGCGCAGTCTGCAGGCAATAAGCGGAAGTCAGTGATCATGCTAATGAGTGCTCCAGATTGAAGCTCTCCCATTGGCTGGGAAATGAACTGGGTAGTTAGGCGACAAAATGGCGATCATAAGACCTGGCCAGGGTCCAAGGCGCCATTTTGGTCACCGTCCGCTCTCTACAGAGCTTGGTGCAGGATTATCCTGCCCTTTCCCATATTGTCTCTTCTTTGTGTTCCTGGCATATGGGCTTCTCCTTGCCTGTATTCCAGTGTGAGTCCCAAATGCCTCTTCACTGTGTTGAAGGCTTGCTTTGCCTGCCTCCTTCAGATGTCTTCCTGGGCTTCAGCTGGTCTTGGGAGATCTCCGTGTGTGCCTTTAGTCCTAACACTTGTGAGGCTCTGTGAGATTGAGACTAGCCTGGTCTACATAGTGAGTTTCAGGTTGGCTGGGGCTAGGGAGACCCCGTTTAAAAAGCAAACAAACAAACAAACAGGGCCTGTCTCTAAGTTATTCTTTCACTTTAAGTGCAATTTAGAAACAGCCTGGGCCATGATTCACCCTGGGAACATGGGCCCAGCTAATGTCCTGGGACACCTTTCCTTCAGGCAGCCCTGGGTTACCCACCACCTTCTACAGCCTCATTTCAGAACCCCAGCTCTTCTGAAGGCCTCTTACCTTTGGGAACTGGTGGGAGGGGACAGAACCAGGATCAGCCATGGCCTTCCCAGGCCCAGTCGCCGCCAGCTACAGGCAGGAACTGAGGCACACAGCTTTAATCCCTGAGACTCAGTTTCCCACACCTTTAATCCCCAAGCCTCGGTTTTCCTCTCTGTAAATGGGGTTTTAGTGTACTATAGAGGCAAGCATGTCTGAATATGCTGACAGAGGTGACATGCCCACTGGCCACCAGCCTGAGCTTCTCACAGGGTGTAGGAGGGGGACATCCCAGGCCTCATGCTCAGTATCAGGGGAGCAGAAATAAAGCGGCTCTGCTGTGTCCTTGTGTCATTCTGGGTGTCATCTTCAGTTGTCGTCTTGGAGTCTGCACTGACTCTTTGAGCCTGCCAGACCTTATCTGGCCTGCCTTCGTGACCCTCATGACCTCCACAGTCCCCATGTCCCCAGGTTACCCCTCGCTGTCCATGTTAGACTTGGTCATTACTCCATTCCCTGGGCCTGGCAGAGGTCCTGGTACAGTGCAAGCATCCAGTCTGTGTTTGATTTCACTAGTTGGCCAGTTAGTTATTGTAGGATGGAGACAGGTGTGTGGAGCAAGCCGTGGTCACAAGGTGCAAATGCCAAGGCTGCTCTCTGTCTTCTAGTTTGTCACCTACGTGTGCACATCTTTATGCGTATGCATGTGTGTGTGGTGCTGCATGTGTGTGGAAGGCAGAAGTAAACATTAGGGTCCTCGGCCACTCGACCTTATTTATTTAAGATTGTGTTCTTATTTTATGTGTATGAGTGTTTTGCCTGCAAGTATGTAAGAGCGCCCATGTCATGAAATACCCATGGAGGCCGGAAGAGGACTTCAGTTACAAGTTACCATGTGGGTGCTGAGAACCAAACCTAGGTCCTTTGCAAGAGCTGCCAGTGCTCATAGTTATTGGGCCATTTCTCCTGTCCTTGGCTTTACTTTTTGAGACAGGATCTCTCACTGAGTTTGAAGCTTGCAGATTAAGCTAGACTGAATAGACGCTAGGGAATCCTCCTACCCCCCCCCCGCACCCCTCAGTGCTTGGATCACAGGCAAGTCCCACCATGCCCAGGTTTTATGTGGCTGGTGGGGACTAGAGGTCCCCATGCTTAAGCTGCAAGCACTGTGCTGACTCTGCCATCTCCTCAGCCCTCTATGAGGTCTTCTAAGCCTCTCAGAACCTCAGTTTCCCCAGCTGTAGAATGGGCATGAGGTTGGCTCAGTGTATTAGTCAGGGTTCACTAAAGGAACACGCTGACATGAGCATTGGTTCTTTACAGCCACAATGGGAACAAGAGGATGAAGAGGATGCCGTAGGCTGGACAGCGTGGTAGGATTCCTGAGCGCCCGGCCTGCAGAGGGCGCTCCAGAAACACCACTTGCTGCCCCTGTTTTATGACTAGGGTGTGTTCCACCCAGTGAAACCCCTGGGGACCTGGGCCTGCAGGTGGCTTCAGGAACCTCTGATGAGCTCCAGCACTAGGAGGAAAAGGCAGGTCCTAGGTCTCTGAGTGTGACCGAGGGTGACAGCAGGGGTTTCAGCAGAGGTGACCCACAGCGGAGGGACCAGCGGTGTGATAGTGCAGAGGCAGCAGCAGAAATTCCCTCCCCTCTGTTGGGGACCTCAGCAGGGAGGGCCCAGGTGTGCAGGACTGGCTGGGAACTCAGCGGAGTCAGCTCAGCCTGTCCCCAGGTTCTTGAGCCCACAGCTCTCAGGAGTCTCTCAACCCAGGCTATATCTCAGGTGCCTGTCAGCAGACCTGACTCAGTCTTCTGATGTCACAGGAAAACTGTTCTTCCAGACACAGAGGTCTGTGGTGTGCTCCAGGCCACCACAAATGAAGGCCTCTGAGCTGCGGCTACAAAGCCAAGGCTATTTTTAACCAGGAGGGAGAGGGGCAGGGGCTTAGCTTGGTAGCCTGACAGCCTGGAAAACATGTGATGTCACCTTCCCAGGTTGCCTCTAGGGCAGGGCTCTCCTCCCTCACTGTCCCCCTCCTGGCCTTGTAAGGCTTCGATGACTGAAGCAAAAGGGGGGGGGGCGCTGGGAAGATGGCTCAGTGGGGTTAGGGTGTTTGCTATGCAAGCAGAAGGTCCTGAGTTCAAATCCCCAGCACCCACATAAAGAAACATAAAGAGCTGAGCATGCCTGTAACCCCAGCATTTCGGAGGGTGGAGAGAGGAGGGTGGGTGGGGCTCGCTGGCTGCCAGCCTAGACATCAGATGAATAAGGCAGATGTGGTAGAGCAGGCCACCTGATGTCCTCCTCTGGCCCCCACATGCATGCACAGGTACACATATTTGCACATGTGTGTATATACCACACACACTTATACACACACTATACATACTACACACACACTGAAATAATAATAATAAAAATAGAACAGCAGTTAAGGACATTTCCTGACTCTGCCACTTAGAGCTGTGTGATCTTTGCTGCGTTGCATAACCTCTCTGAGCCTTTACTGTGAGAAATACGTGACAAAGCCTGGTTCACGTGGCCAGAGCAAGACTGAAGTTGATGCTTCTCTCTCATTCTTTCTCATTCCTGCATGCAGACAGTACATTCATACATATACAGAAATAAATAAAATTAAAAAAAAAAAAACAGGGTGGGACAAAACCCAAGACGATGGCTCTGGGTGGGTGTGGGCTTTACTGTGAGAAATACGTGACAAAGCCTGGTTCACGTGGCCAGAGCAAGACTGAAGTTGATGCTTCTCTCTCATTCTTTCTTATTCTCTGTCTCTGTCTCTCTGTCTTTCCGTCTTCCCTCCCTCCCCAGATGAGGAAGGCTGGGAGATGTATGGCCATCCTTACATCCTCTTCTGTAAAATGGGCGTGATGGATGCAGCTCCCTCACAGGGTTGTGAGGCTAAAATGAGATCAAACAATACCTAACATGATTTTCTTTCTTCTTTCTTTTTTTCTTTCTCTTTTTCTTTCTTTCTTTCTCTCTCTCTTGTATGTTGGCTTCCCACAGCACACTGCTATAGAACAAATTACATATAACTAAGTGTATACAACACAAAATTAGTATACAGAGGTTCTCAAAGCCCAAAGTCCTGAAGTCAAAGCACGGAGGAGTTAGAGGGGGAGGCAGGTATGTGTGTGTGTGTGTGTGTGTGTATGTACATGTGTGTCTCTGTGTATATGTGTTTTGTATGTGTACATATGTATGCGTTTGTGTGTACACCTGTATGTGTTTGTATGTCTGTGTGTGCTGTGTGTACACAGGTACACGTACATGCACAGTGTGCAGGTGGAGGTCAGAGGACAATGTCTATTTGTTCCTCAGGCAACGTCCATTCTTGCTTTTTGAGTCTGTCATTTGTTCATAGCTAATCAGGCAAAGCCGGCCACTGACCCCAGGGGTCACCCGTCTGAACCTCTTTGGCCCTGGGGTTTTAAGCATGCAATGCCATGCCTGGCTTCCCCCCCCCCAACGCCCTGGGGATAGAACTCAGTCCTTTTGCTCATGAGGAGAGCACTGTACTGATGGGGCTGTCTCCGTTGCCTAGAGACACTTCTTTCTGCCTTGTCCCAGCTTCTAGAGGCTGCCTGCTTGCCTGGGCTTGTAGCCCCTCCCTCCATCTTCTGGTCTCCCCAGGAATACTCAGTGTCCTTCTCCTCTGGGGCTGGCCCCCCCAGCCACCCTCTTGTAATCCTCCTATGGTCACAGGGCCCTCCTGGCTCATCCTAATCAAAACTGCAAAGAGACCCATCCATAGGCTGGAGGATTAGTATGCAGCCGTCTTCTGGGGCTGTTCTTCCACAAATGGTGATGGTGCATAAGAACAGGGTGGGAGAGATGGCCTAGCAGTTAAGAGCGCCGACCGCTCTTGCAGAGGACCCGGGTTTGATCCCCAGCACCCACATGGTGGCTGAAAACCGTCTGAAACTCCAATTCCAGGAGAACTCCAGTTCCAGGGGAATCTGACACCCTCTTCTGACCTCCGCGGCATTGCACGACATGGGTACACAAACCTGCATGCAGACAGTACATTCATACATATACAGAAATAAATAAAATTAAAAAAAAAAAAAAACAGGGTGGGACAAAACCCAAGACGATGGCTCTGGGTGGGTGTGGGCTTTACTGTGAGAAATACGTGACAAAGCCTGGTTCACGTGGCCAGAGCAAGACTGAAGTTGATGCTTCTCTCTCATTCTTTCTTATTCTCTGTCTCTGTCTCTCTGTCTTTCCGTCTTCCCTCCCTCCCCAGATGAGGAAGGCTGGGAGATGTATGGCCATCCTTACATACGACCGTGGCACATCACACTGACAATAAGAATTCTGTTACTAAAAAGAGAAGGAATTGATGTGCAGAGACTACTTGCACCATCTGCCCCAGGCAGGCAGAAGAAACAAATGGGAGGTCTCTAGCACAGACACTGGGCTTGGGGGGTGGGGGAGTGAGCAGCCCCTTCCAGGGCGACAGAGCCAAAGTCTCTTCTCCTATCTGGCACACAGCTGCTGGCACTCCCAGTGTTCAGTCCAAATCACAACACCTTTGGTTAAAAAGCTCCATCTCCTCATCTTCCTTGAGACCGTGAGCCCAGGACGGACATCCCCAAGGGGCCCTGGGATGGCATCCTCCCACTGAAAAGAGACAACTAGCAAGAGCCTGGATCCCCGCTTGCGCAGGTGAAACTACATTGGAGGGTGAAGTGTTTCTCACAGGACGCCAAATACTTGGTGTCCAGAAGGTGGCGCTCGCTGGGGAGGTTGTGGAAACCTAAGGAGGTGGGCCTCACTGGAGGAAGTAGGGCACTGTGGGCAGGCCTTGAAGGTCATGCCTAGATGCTGCTTCCTGTCTGTCCCCCTCCCTCTGCTTCCTGTCTCCCTCCCTCTGCTTCCTGTTCTCCTCCCTCTGCTTCCTGTCACCCTCCCTCTGCTTCCTGTTCTCCTCCCTCTGCTTCCTGTCTCCCTCCCTCTGCTTCCTGTCTCCTTCCCTCTGCTTCCTGTCTGCTGAGAAGTGAAAAACAGCCCACACCATCTGATCTGCCCAAGCCCATGGGGCCGGACTACTCTGGACTGACTGAGGTGTGTCAAACCATGAAGCAGAAGTAGTTCCTCCCTTGAGTCATTTCTGCCAGGCACCTGATCACAGCAAAGAGAAAAGCAATATAATAGATGTCCCTCTATGCAAGGAAAATGGATGTTCGTGGTCTCCCTGCCCTACCTTCATGCTTTCTATCCTTGTACCCTTTGGGAAACGATGCTGGCCAGTGTTCCTGTCACGTGAACACTGCTTGTGATTTGTTCTGCCCCTCCATAGAGGGCAGAAGAAGATCATGCCACTTCCAAAAGCAAGCCCGCTTGCCCTCTACTCTAAATGTCACATCATAGGACATCTGGAGAAAACAAACTCCAGGGAGGGATCGATGCATATTGACTGAATTTTCACTCTGGAATCTGTGGAGAACATTGTTGGGGAAGAAAAAAACATTGTTTTCCTTCTAGTTTGTGTCTCAGAGAGGATCTGGGAAGTGCACAGCATCAAAACAAGAACCTGCTATTGCACAAAAGGAGGAAGCAGAGGAGGCACAGTTATGGACAGTAAGATTGTCAAGAAAATTAAATTAGATGCTAATAAAATCGGTCATCTGAAAAATGGAGTTGAAGAGATCTCTAGGATGGAGAATGAAGAGCAAAATGGGGAGAAGCAAAGCTGAGACAGAGAGGACAGGCCAGGAGCCCTGACCACGGGAGACCAAGACAGAAAGGACAGGCCAGGAGCCCTGACCACGGGAGACCAAGACAGAGAGGACAGGCCAGGAGCCCTGACTGAGGGAGACCGAGACAGAGAGGACAGGCCAGGAGACCTGACCACGGGAGACCGAGACAGAGAAGACAGGCCAGGAGACCTGACCATGGGAGACTGAGACAGAGAGGACAGGCCAGGAGCCCTGACCACGGGAGACCGAGACAGAGAGGACAGGCCAGGAGCCCTGACCACGGGAGACCAAGACAGAGAGGACAGGCCAGGAGCCCTGACCACGGGAGACCGAGACAGAGAGGACAGGCCAGGAGCCCTGACTGAGTAAAAAGGAGACAGGGAGTTGAGCACCCGCATTCATCTCTCTCTGCTTCCTGACCGTGGCCACAGTGTCACCAGCTGCCTCCTGCTTCTGCCACCATGACTATGTCCCCTGGATCGTGAGCAAACATAAACCCTGTCTTCTTTAAGCTGCTCTTGTCAGGCATGTTATCACAGCAACAAGAAGAGTAACTCATAGCCAACCTTGCAAACAGCTGCTGTCATTTTCTCCATTTTGACTGATGAGGAACCTGGATACAGAAGTTGAATCACCCATCCAGAGTCACACAGCAAGGGACAGAGATTGGGGGCTGAATTCAGACCAGCCTCAGGGTCCACAGATGAAAGTTATGTAATTCATGAGGATGGAGGAGAGGGAAGAATAGAAGTCAGCGTTTCCTTATCTTCCCATGAAAGAAATCAATCAATGCCATGTAATGTTGATAGGTCAAGAAATAGAGCTACACACATCCACATACGTGTATACACATTACATGTATACACAGCCATATACATGTACATATATAATTA
>VZQC01000890.1:481833-557263 GCA_009823505.1 Rhizomys pruinosus | reverse complement strand
ACACACACACACACACACACACACACACACACACACACAGACAGTTTGTGTTGTTGTGTTGTATTTCTCTTTATTGAAAGAATGCTCTGCCTGCGTGTGCATTACTGCTATCATTTTACGAACTAGTTCGTCTCAAAATCAGAAATTAATTCCACACATGCTGTGAGCCCTCTTGGCAATCCTGAGCAGGCGTTGAAGACTCTGGCACAGGAGTAGTGGTGAGGTGGCAGACAGGTCCAGAGTCACCTCTGCTGGCAGCTACTTGGCTGTCCATTCCTCCATTCGGTGGCTCAAGCCTCCCTCCCTGTCCCAGGGCCAGTCTGCCTGGCAAGGATCCCTCCCAGTACAGAACCTTGGCATCACAAAGGGAGGCCAGGGTGCCTGGGCAGTGACTGGGTTTGCCTGTCTCCTCCCAAAGGCAAATGGGTGCGGGGGATAGGCCTGGGGTTTAGGGGGAAGGTTGGCGACAGTGCAGACAGTCACCTGGGATCACTGTTCACACCTGTAAAACCACCTGGATCTGACAGTGCCCTCTAGGTCCCTGGAACGCATCATGGAGGTCGAAATCCTCTACTTTGGGGTCCTTTCCATCCCCACCCCCGAGACTTCTCCCTACATCTGCAGGGCTTCAGCCTCCTGGCAGCTCAAGCTCTGGCTTTTTGCCTCTGCTGCACTCCCTGCCTGGGGTCCCAGTGAGGCTCCCAGGCATTGCTTGGGTCCTTCTCTGAGTCACTGTGGCAGGGCTGGACCATTCTTGCTATCTGGGGAACCCAAGATCCATCAGCCTAACTCTCTCCAGCTGTGTCTCTTTGAGGGTGAGGTCATCTTCTCTGGCGCAGGACGGAAGCCCGGCTTGTTGTGTCTTTGTTTCATTCAAATGGCTGGGATGGTGACTCACCCAACTTCTCTCTTTCTTTCTAAACCAGGCCACCGTCTGGGAGTCGTTTCTTTTGATTAGACGTTGACCTCAGAAATATGCTCGCATCATTTTCGAAGCATTCTCCAACACCACAGGACTCTGCTCCGATGGGGAAAGGATGGTGAAGGGACAGTGATTGGGGTCATGGTATGCTGCCCCTGCTTGGGACAGGACCAGGCTCCCCGGCTTGTCAGAGACTTAGCTTGGATCAGAGTGGGGGCATTTTCCTTGTCATACCTCAGGATAGGCAGGGTACCCAGGGCCAGTCCTGGGCACAATGATAATGATGATGAGGAAGGTGATGATTATTCCATCCTCATCCTCATCACTGTCATCACCATTGTCAACCATTGGCCACCATTACCAAGTGCTCACCCTGGACCACACAGCTCCTGAACCACATTAACTGACCTCATCTTGTTCTTGGGGCATCCTGCCTGCCAGGTGCCCTGGCTTTAGAGGTGTGAATGGTGTGTCAGGCCCTCTCAGAAGCCATACTTGGCTGCTAGGCAGAAGGCCTGAGCCCACAGGGGTGGGGAAGGAGAGCTGGGGGTTGTGAACAGGTGTGTGGTTCCAGTTCAGTGGCCAGTGGTTCCCAGGAAAGGGCAACAGGAATCGGCAGTTGGCCACCTGGGGAGGAGTGCAGCACAGAGGAGCAGTTTGCAGAGAATGTTGCTGTGTCTCTCCCAGCTACAGCTGGACTGTGCGACTGTGACTCTGAGTGAGCAGAGGGAGGTGGCAGGGAATGTCCCCATCCCAACACCCACAGGCTACATGACAGGTAAGGTGAGGAGGTGGACAGTATAGGAGATAGACAAGAGCGGGGGAGCATCCACTTGGGTGAGGGAGGGCTGTGCGTCAAGTGACCGGAAGAAGGGATCGGGGCCCCAGTGCTCAGGAAAGGGGTTGGTGCCCCCCTGGGCAGAAATGTGTGCTGAGGAGAGCCAAGGCGATCGAGGGTGTTGGTGACTTGTGGCTCTCTGCAGGGTGTATCAGTGAACCAAATGTGTTTGGCCAAAGTACAGGTTGAGCATCCTTTTTCTGAAAAGCCAAAACCAAAATATCCACAGACCAGAACCGTTATGAGCTCCACTTGATAGCAGGGGTGGAAAATTCCACAGCATGAAACTGTTTCATGCACAAAAGTGTAAAATATGCTTTAATATACATTCCCTTCAGGCTGTGTGTCAGTGTACAGGAAACAAATGCACATCAGGTTTAGACTTGAGTCCCATTTCCAACACACCTCATTATTAATATACAATGTCTAGTCCCCAGCAGGCAGGTGCGGGTTAGGAACAATCAGTCTGCGTTTGGTCCAGGGCTGTCATCACAAGTTGCTACCCACCAGGAGGCCCAAGATCCTCCTCAGTCCTGGAGCTGTAAACCCTAAATCACGGTGTCAGCAGACCACAGTCCCTCCACAGGGGACTTTGCTGTCTACATCACATATCTATCTATTCACCTAATTTGTGTTACTCGGATGGAACCCACGGCCTCCTGTACACTACGCAAGCACTCTACCACTGAAGCTTCAAGCAACCCTCTCTAGATCCTTATTTTAAGACTGGGGCTCACAGAGTTTCCCAGGCTGGCCTTGAACTCACACTAGAGCCCAGACAGGCCTTAAACTTGCACTTTTTCTGCCTCATGGTGCAGAGGAGCTGAGACTGACAGCCTGCATCACCAGGCCTGGCTTTCTCCACCGCTGAAAGATCCTGGCCCTCACTATGACGACACTTGTGGCCATGGAATTTCTGCCTCTGACTGTCTGTACCCCTTCTGTCTGTATTACCTTCTGTCTGTACCCCTTCTGTCTGTACCCCTTCTGTCTGTACCTCCTTCTGTCCGTACTCCTTCAGTCCGTACCCCTTCCGTCTGTACCCCCTCTGTCTGTACTGCCTTCTGTCTGTACCCCTTCCATCTGTACCCCTTCTGTCTGTACCCCCTTCTGTCTGTACCCACTTCTGTCTGTACCCCTTCTGTCTGTACCCCTTCTGTCTGTACCCACTTCTGTCCGAACCCCTTCTGTCTGTACCCCCTTCTGTCTGTACCCCCTCTGTACTGCCTTCTGTCTGTACCCCTTCCGTCTGTACCCCTTCTGTCTGTACCCCCTTCTGTCTGTACCCACTTCTGTCCGAACCCTTTCTGTCTGTACCCCCTTCTGTCTGTACCCACTTCTGTCTGTATCCCCTCTGTCTGTACTGCCTTCTGTCTGTACCCCTCTGTCTGTACCCCCTTCTGTCTGTACCCACTTCTGTCTGTATCCCCTCTGTCTGTACTGCCTTCTGTCTGTACCCCTCTGTCTGTACCCCTTCTGTCTGTACCCACTTCTGTCTGTACCCCTTCTGTCTGTACCCCCTCTGTCTGTACTGCCTTCTGTCTGTACCCCTTCTGTCTGTACTGCCTTCTGTCTGTACCCCCTCTGTCTGTACCCCTTCTGTCTGTACCCCTTCTGTCTGTACCCCTTCTGTCTGTACCCCCTTCTGTCTGTATGACTTCTGTCTGTACCCCCTATGTCTGTACCCCTTCTCTCTGTTCCCCCTTCTGTCTGTACTCTTTCTCTCTGTACCCCCTTCTGTCTGTACCCCTTCCGTCTGTACCCCCTTCTGTCTCTACCCACTTCTGTCTGTACCCCTTCTGTCTGTACCCCCCTATGTCTGTACCCCTTCTCTCTGTACCCCCTCTGTCTGTACCCCTTCTGTCTGTACCCCTTCTGTCTATACCCCCCTCTGTCTGTACCTCCTTCTATCTGTACCCCTCTGTCTGTACTCCCCTCTGTCTGTACCCCCTTCTGTCTGTACCCCTCTGTCTGTACCCCCTTTGTACACCTTTCTGTCTGTACCCCCTTCTGTCTGTACCCCTTCTGTCTGTACCCCCTTTGTACCCCTTTCTGTCTGTACCCCCTTCTGTCTGTACCTCCCTCTGTCTGTACCCCCTTCTGTCTGTACCCCTTCTGTCTGACCCCCTTCTGTCTGTACCCCTTCTGTCTGTACCCCCTTTGTACCCCTTTCTGTCTGTACCCCCTTCTGTCTGTACCCCTTCTGTCTGACCCCCTTCTGTCTGTACCCCCCTCTGTCTGTACCCCCTTCTGTCTGTACCCCTTCTGTCTGACCCCCTCTGTCTGTACCCCCTTCTGTCTGTACCCCTTCTGTCTGACTTCTTCTGTCTGTACCCCTTCTGTCTGACTTCTTCTGTCTGTACCCCTTCTGTCTGTACCGCCTTCTGTCTGTACCCCTTCTGTCTGTACCCCCTTCTGTCTGTACCCCTTCTGTCTGTACCCCCCTCTGTCTGTACCCCTTTTGTCTGTATCCCCCTCTGCCTGTACCCCCTTCTGTCTATACCCCTTCTGTCTGTACCCCCTCTGTCTGTACCCCTTTCTGTCTGTACCCCCTTCTGTCTATACCCCTTCTGTCTGTACCCCCTCTTCTTCTTGCCATGGGCTTTAAAACCCACCTGGAAATCCAGGATGGTCTCTCTTGAGATCATTGACTTTATTCCATATATAAAGTCCCCTTCTCCAAGCAAGTAACCTTCATGGGTTCCTAGTAGCTGTGTCCTTTTCTGGGTTGGGGGTGGGGTCATCACCATCTGACATACTCTGTCTAGTCCTGTACATTCCCCTGCTAAGAGGGAGCTCCATGAGGACAGCAGTTGTATCCATTCATTCATTCATTCATTCATTCTTTCTTTCTTTCTTTCTTTCATTCCCATTCATTCATTAATTTGTAGTCATTCATTCATCTTTTTTCATTCATACATTCATCCTCACTTATTCATCTTCGTCTGTCCATCCATTCATTGATTTGTCTTAACTCATTCATTCATCTCACACATCCTGATAGAACACTTATTATGTCTCATGAATAATATGGGGCTCTGAGGTACTGAGGCCACCCCAAGATGAACCCAGTGACAGTTCAGACAGAGCTGCAGGGGAAGGCAGGAAGGGGCTGGAGCAGTGGGGTGGCCTCCAGTTGGGAAGCAAACTGAAGGGGTGACAGGCAGGCTGCATCCTGGTAGCTGAGTAGGAAGAGATACACAGTAGTCTGTCCTGTGCCCTTTCTGTCTTTGCGTGCCGGTGCTGAGAGCGGGGCTCACACAGATGTGGGCACAGGTGTCCTGTGACCGTGTGTGTGTGTGTGTGTGTGTGTAAGGAGCCCAAACTCCACTGCAAACAGGGCCTGGATGAACTGGGCAGAAACAATGAGACAGAGAGGGGTGGGCAGTGGCTGGTTGGACACCCTGAACCCCTGTCCAAGAGCCAGCCTCTTCAGCTCTGACTCACTGTAGTCAAGAGGGATGTGGAGCATCTGACCAGAGCATCTGGACATTTAAAAGAAGGTGGAAATCTAACATTTTTAATAAAGATTTTCAGATTTTGAATAGTTTATAAAATGGAGAAAAGAGAAGAAAAAAATATCCACCATTTGGATAAAACAAACCCTGCCTGTGAGCCAGGTACAGGCCAGGGTCCTGTCCACAGGCCTTGGGGCAGAGGAAAAGGTACAAAGAGAGCGGGACCTTGCTGAGTGTGACAGTGAGGGGACATGGTAGATACACTGAAAGGTGACATGGGGGAGAGAAGTGTCCTGCAGGCCTGCAGTTCCCTCCCCACGCACAGGAGCACCCCGGTCGGTCAGTCCTCCAGGCTTGGTTCTTAGCCTCCTTGCGCCTAGCTTCTCATTTCAATGGTACAACCTTCGCAAGTCTCCTGGGACCCCTCCCCCACCAAGATGGGGTCATCTCACCAAAGCCTCTGCCGGTTGTTTTCCGTCCTTTCTTCCTGGTCGGTTTCTCTACTCAACAGACATTTGCCCAGTGACCAGCAGTACAAGGTGGAGGACACAAGTGCCTCTAAGGACAGAGCAAGTGACCCTGAACACAGTGGAGACAAAAAGACTCAGAGCCCAGCAAGTGTAAATGGCCAAGCGAGCAGACAGCATGTGTTCAATCCACTGTAGTGTGTTCCAGGGGAGGAATCTGAGGGCACAGTAAGAGCTCCTCCAGGAAGGGAAGGGAGGAGGCCTTGCAGGTCTGTTGGGTGTCAGAGCCTGCTATCATGCGTCCTCATAAAGCATCGCTGTAGTGGAGACTGGTGGGAAGATGGTGTCCTGGAGAGGCCTCTGCATCAGGACTGTAGATGTGGAGAGTCCTGGTGCTCAGAAGAGGGAGGATAAACCGGATTGGCCATTGTGTGTCCTCAACAGGCAGAGAGAAGGAAGCTGCCGATGTCACGGGCAGAGTCCTCACTGAGCGACCCAGCTTAGATCTGGAGAAACACAGCCCATCGTTCGGACCAGATGGAGGCTCTGAGCTCTGTTGTGTGATCTCAGGCAAGTTGCTGACTCCCCAATGCCTCGGTGCTCCAGATTGTGGGCAAAGTGGGAGACAACAAGCGATGAACCTAGAGACTCGCCCGAGGCTGCTGAAGCAGACACCCGAGAACTGCCCAGGGGCCAGAGACCCAGCTTTACCCTGGGGCATCAACTGTGCTCACCAGCGGATCCCAAGGACGACTCTCAAGATGTTTCCTTAATCATCTCAGGAACATTTAATTAATTAATTTATGTATTGGTCTTTTTGAAACAGGGTCTCCCTGTAGCCCCAGCTGGCCTAGAGCTTGATATGTAGACCAGGCTGGGCTTGAACTCACAGAGATCCACCTGTCTGCCTCCCAAGTGCTAGGATTGAAGGTATGCACCACCACACCCAGCAGATACTTATTTAAAAAAACAAAAAACAAAAGGGGGCTGGAGAGATGGCTCAGTGGTTAAGAGCACCGACTGCTCTTGCAGAGGACCTGGGTTCGATTCCCAGCACCTACATGGCGGCTAAGAACCATCTTTAAGCCAGGCATAGTAGCACACGCCTTTAATTCTAGCATTCGGGTGGCAGAGGCAGGCGGATCTCTGTGAGTTCAAGGCCAGCCTGGTTTACAGAGTGAGTTCTAGGACAACTGGAGCTACAGGGAGACCCTGTCTCAAAAATAAATAAATAAAATTAAAAAACCAGAAGACATCAAAGTGAGGCTGGGAAAGATGACACGGTCAATTAAGTGCCTGTCTCACAAGCCTGACGATCTGAGTCCCATCCTAGAACCCAGGTAAAAATCTGAGCATGGTGGTGTGTGCTTGTAATCCCAGCGCTGGGGAGGTGGAGATAGGTGGACTCCTGGGGTCTCTGGCTAGCCAGCTTAGCCCATGGTAAGTTCCAGGCCAGTGAGAGCCAAAAATGATGGCATCTGAGACTGACACACAGGGTGTCCTCTGATCTCACACGCACATGTACCCCCATCCCCAACACACAAAGATAGGAAAGTGGTTATCCGTGATCTATCATCTTCTGGACCAGCTTGAGGCTGGGTTTGCGGTGAATTCAGCTACAGCCTAGGGGTGAAGCTTGTTCTTCAGGATCTGTGGCTTTAATGGTCTTGGTGTCTGTCCTAGGGACATTGAGTGCTGTTCCTGCAGTGCTGTTCTTCCAGTCCAGGAACTGGCTCAGCAGGATTGTTCAGGGTCTCCTGTGGACTCAGCACAGGGCTTTGCTTGGGCAGGGATCTGAGGGGGACTGGGTAACCCTCGGAAGGCCAAGCCTGTGGCCCCGGGTGGCTCCAAAGGAGTCCTCTAGGGGGCAGTGAGACTCTACCAGGAGGCCTTCCCCCAACTTCCTAGAGTTCAAGTTTGGCATGAAAGGAAACTTCAGCGCAGGCCTGGCTGTGCTTGGGCCCTGAGGACCGTTCTCTCCACCCGTGCTTGTGGAAGCCACAGAGCAGTCTCTCTGCAAACTATAGGTAAGCTGTGCTGGCTGTCCAGGGTTCCCATCATCACAGAGGACTTCTCCCCACTGCTGGGCATGAAGGAAGTTATGTCTCTAAGATCACAGAGTCCAGTTTTAAGATTCCTCCAGAGAAATCCTGCCGCTCTTGCAAACTACCTAGGTTTAATTCCCAGCATCCACATGGCAGCTAACAACTGTCCATTACTCCAGGTCCAGAGGACCCGATGCCACCTTTCTGTGGGCACTGCGACATGGGTGTACTTATATATATGCAAGCATAACGCTCATACATATAAAATAAAAATAGATAAATAAAAATCAAAAAAAGGAATCCCTGTTGCCCTGTTTGTCCTCTGCCCATGGGGCCCAGAAGAGGATATCAGATCCCTTGGAACTGGAGTTATGAATGGTTGTGCACTGCCATGTGGGTGCTGGGATCTGAACTCTGGCCCTCTGCAAGAGCAGCTAGTGTTCTTTACCACTGAGCCACCTGTCTAGTATTTTGGGGTGGGAGGTGCAGTACTGAAGTCACAACCCAGGACCACATGCATCCTGGTAAAGCGCTCCACCACTGACCTATAACTGCAGCCCACTTACTATTTTTTATTTTGAGACAGGGTCTTGCTAAGTTCCCTAGGCTGACCTTGAACTCTTTGCAGCTCAGGCTGGTTTGGAACTTGTAAACCTCCTGCCTCAGCCTCTGAGGAGCTGAAATGACAAGCCCATGTCTCAACATGAAGCTTCCTCTTCCTAGTTATTCTTTACCCAACAAGAAAGCCCCTGTCTATGCTTTGGGGGAGACAGCAACAGTCCCCAAGACTCCAGGGCCGTGCTCCCTATAGCTTCATGTTCCCCACTGGGGTCAGGGTGAGGAGATAGCACAGAATACCTGGTACCACTTCCCAGCCAGTCATATGATCATGGGCAGTGTTCTCCTAGCTGCCAGCTCATCTGAACATCTGCCCTCAGACTTGAGTGACAGGATCCTGGAACAGGCAGAGCCTGGTACCAGCTGCGCCCTCCCTGCTAACCCACCCCTGATGTCTTGACTTGCTATTTCTCCTCTGGGCATCTCCTGCTTATCTAAGCTGCCCATGCCTCCTGTGTAAGAGTCTGTGCCCCAGCTGTGTCCAGAACACCTGCTTTAGACACATGGTAACAATCGGCCAGTAACTGCACAGTGCCTGCATAGACCAGTGTGGGCTTGTGTTGGCATTCTCTGGAACTCACCTTGCCCCACTGTGCCTAGGGGCTCGATGCTGTTCAAAGCCTTAGAGGCAGATCTGGGCCTGGTGGCCTAGGTCTGTCATCCCAGCTACTTGGGCAGCTGAGGCAGGAAAACTGAAAGTTCCAGGTATGTCTGGACCATAGAGTGAGGTGGTTAAGGCCAGCCTAGGCAACTTAGTGAGAACTCGTCTTGAAAGAAAAAAAAAATACAGAAAGGGCTGGAGAGTGTAGCTCAGTGCTTGAGGCCCTGGGTTTAAGTTCCAGTACCTAAAATTAAAAGTTCCCATAGAGGGCTGGAGAGATGACCTAGTGGTTAAGAGCGCCGACCGCTCTTACAGAGAACCCGGGTTCGATCCCCAGCACCCACATGGTGGCCGAGAACCATCTGAAACTTCAATTCCAGGAGAACTCCAGTTCCGGGGGAATCTGACACCCTCTTCTGACCTCCGCAGCATTGCACGACACGGGTGCACAAACTTGCATGCAGACAGTACATTCATACACATACAGAAAGAAATAAAATTAATTAAAAAATTTAAAAAAAAGTTCTCATAGATAGTTTTGGATGAACAATCTGCGCACACCTGGGCCAAGATTCCCTTTCCAGGTGAGGATCAAGGTCAAAATCAGCTTTACAATATGATTGGAGTTGCTGGCCATCTACCCCAATGCAGTCCAGGCTATGAGGTGACCAGCCACACCAAATGTAAGTGTGGAGGCCTGCAGGCTATCTGTACACGGTGGGGCTCCCAGACATGGGTCATGCAGGAAAGGCCTCCTCCTATGTGCCTGGGACCATGAAGTTTGGACTGGTCCATATGAAGCAGCTGGGCTGGGAGACTTAGGGAGAGAGGTGGCGTTTGTGAGTGACAGGGGCCCTGAGACAGCTTGTCACGCTTCGGTGGACATGCTGAGTCCTTGTTTTGTACCGTGGTCTAATCTGCTTTCAATTGCTGTGACAAAACACTTTGAGCCATGCAAACTTGGAGAGGGAGGGGTTTATTCATCTTGTGTCTCCCTGGGTCACAGTTCATCACTTAGGGAGCCCAACATAGGAAGTCAGGGCAGGAACCTGGAGGCAGGAGCTGAAGCACAGGCCATGGAGGAATGCTGCTTACTGGCTTGCTCCCCTGGCCCATGCTCAGCCTGCTTTCTCATACAATACAGACCAACCTGTCCAGGGGTAGTACCACCCACAGTGGGCTGGGCCCTCCTACATCACCCAACAATCAAGAAAATCCCCCACAGACATAGCCACAGGCCAGCCAAATGGAGACAATTCCCCAATTGAGGCTCAACCCAAGTGTGTCAAGTTGACAATTAAAGGTGTGCTAAGTTAACTTTCCTGCACATACCTGCGAGGTTGCTTTGGACAACATTAACAAGGCAATCCTGGATTTCAAGGCTAGCCTGTTTCTGAGGTCAGAAGTATCTTGTACTTTGAGAAGGGAGACAGGGAGCCAGGGGTTGGGGGACGAGCAGAGCCACCAGCAGCCTGTGGGTGGCAGCACACAAGGCGAATTGCTTCCAGTGCTTCCAGGCTCCTGAGGGAGGGTGGGAGCATGTGGGTGGGTGGAGGTGCAGGTGTCTGAGAGCCTCCAGAAGGATCAGAACAGCAGGCAAGGAGGAATGGACTGCAATTTTCTAGCAGGGATAGGGGTCCGAAGGCTGCTTCTCTGTGTTCACCTTCCCATAGCTGGCGGGGGTTGGGGGGAGTGGGAAGAGGGGACGACCATTGGGAGGTTTAAGCAACTGGGGCTGGTCAAGTGGCAACCCTGGAGCACTAGATTCCTGTTAGGAGGAACAGCAGCTCAGGGTGGTGCTGAGGAGGGAAGGCTGGAGAATTAGGACATCATGGGCCCCATGTGGTGTGTGTGTGTGTGTGTGTGTGCGTGTGCGTGTGTGTGTGTGCGCGCATGTGTGTGTGCGCGCGCGTGTGTGTGCACGCGTGTGTGTGCGTGTTTGTGTGTGCGCGTGCGTGTGTGTGTGCGCGTGTGCGCGCGCGAATGCATGTGTGTGTGTGTGTGTGTGCGCGCGCGCATGCATGTGTGTCTGTGTGTGCGTGTGTGTTTGGATGCTAGAGGGAGCACTATCAGAATGAGCCCCCCAAATGGAGAAGGTAGAGGCCTGCAGTCAGCACTCATATTAAGGTCCAGGTACCCTCTTTCCCAAGGGGTCTGAGATGTCACCTCCTTGTCACCTGGGACCTTGTTAGAAATGTGAATCCTGCCGGGCATGGTGGCGCATGCCTTTAATCCTAGCACAGAGGCAGGTGGGTCTCTGTGAGTTCAAGGCCAGCCTGGTCTACAGAGTGAGTTCCAGGACAGCTGGGGCTACAGGGAACTGCTCGAAAAGACAGAAAAAAAAAAAAAAAAAAAAAAAGAAAGAAAGAAAGAAAGAAAAAAGAAATGTGAATCCTAGCAGGGTGTGGTGGTGCAAGCCTTTAAATCCCAGCACTCAGGAGGCAGAGGCAGGTAGATCTCTGTGAGTTCAAGGCCAGCCTGGTCTACATAGGGAGTTCCAGGACAGCTTGGGATACAGGGAGACCCTGTCTCAAAAAGACAAAAACAACAACAAAAGAGGCAAATCCTCTGCTTCCTTCCCCAACCTTCGGACATCAGGGGATCTGGGTAGTCCTGTATGAAGTGTCCCTGGTGACTCCAGCTCACACTATGGTGGGAGCCCCCTTGGTGTGGTCTGCTGGCTGACATCAGTCAGATACCAAACATCCTGGGTGAGAAGGAGACAAGAAACCATGAGTCAGGACGTGGAGCCGTGTTAGCAGAGGGAAGTTCAGCAAGGGTTCCACTTCTTAAGAAGATGGAAGAGGCAGGAAATAGCTCTCTCCAGAGGACCCGGGCCTGCTGAGCAGCTCCGTGCACCCCACTTTGGACTTCTGACTTCCAAGTCTCTGTTACTTTAACCACTGTTTTCAACAACCAGTCAGGAAGGTCTGCAAAGGTGGGAGCCTAGGGAGTGGATGGCTTTCAGAGAGATGAGGGTGTGTGAAACAGGAAACCGTGTTCCCCGGAGAGGAAGGTTTGTAGAAAGTAGTGCCTCAGCCTCTTGGGAGCCAGAGACGGAAGAGCAGTGGAACATGACAGCCTGGTCAGGGCTGATGAACAGGGAGAAAGGGAAAAAAAATAAGTCCTTGAGGTGAAGCCACGAGCTTGGGGACATGGGAGGCCATCATGCTGGGGTGCTACTTCTTCATCCCAGATGACATCACAACCTAGTCTGGGCAGGGTGGACCTCTGCTGGGAAGAATTCAGGATGGAATCCTGGATCCCAGTGCAGGCGACTGTGTGGGAGTCAGAGGCCATGGGGCCTACTGACATTGAGGAGGATAAATGGCAGCAGCCTGGAGCGGCTGGGGGTGTGAGGGCCAAGTGAGTCTTATGCTAGTCCCCCGCAGAGGACAGCGGGTATCACTTGTGCCTGGCTCCAGGCAGCAGGCCCGTCTCTCACCTTGTCAAACTCTGTTCGTGGCAAAGGCAGGGTGTCACATTTGTCTTGTAAACAGCAGCTGGTTGGCTGCCTGCTGCTTACCTGTCCCTCAGGAGCAATTGGGATACAGCAGAGGGTCCTTTACAGGCTGGAAGGCCACAGGTGACCGCAGGCTGCCAGGAGCGGCTGACGGCCTGGCAGTTCGCCGGCCCGGGGGACTTGCATCATTATTGCCTTCTGCAGCAAAGGGAGCTGGCTCCTGCCAGAAGGCAGCTGCTGTGGGATGAGAAATGAGTGCACTGAGCCACGTGGGGCAGAGGGAAGTCCTTGCTCAACTCCATTGTTTGGTTTTGAAAAATGCGTTAAATATTAGGAAGCGATTAATTCTGCCATGGCTCTGTCTCTTGTGCATGTGAGGCTTGGTGGGTCTGTTCATTTATCTGAGGTCCTACTGTGTGGGGGCCTGAGCCAAGGCAAGCTGGCCACTGACAGGAAGTTTCCATGGGTGGTAGGTCCACCTCACTGGCTCTGGTGGTCAGGGAGGAAGAAGGAAGAAGAGCCAGGTCTCCACAAGTGCTTCTGGAATCAGGAAATGTGGGCTCTTCTGATACCAGAAAAGCAGAGCCCTGGATGTAGTGGGAGCAAAGAATGGGAAGGAGCCTCGTCCCTGGAGATAGTAGGCAGGGAAGATGGCTGAGCACCTTGCCTGGAATCCAGATCCTCTGTTAAGGACCAGTGAGGTGCTTTACCTTGAGGCATGATGGGATCTGAAGCCACATGAAACCGAGGCTAGTTCTTGGATGGATGCCGGGTACAATGTACCAGGGAACTCAAGGGGCTGCTCTGTCATCTAACAGGTGAGGAAGGCCCCTGGGCACAAAGCAAGGAGGAGGGGAGGCACTTCAGATTCCGCAGGACTTGGTGACATGGAGACTGGGGTTGTGGGAGCTCAGGGTGCCTGCTGGGTTGTCAACTGTTTAGAGCGTTGCCTTGGGCTGGTGGGGAAGGGAGGGAGGGCACTGGGAATCAGGATATCTCAGGCATGTTAACTAGAAATGCCCGGTGGCCATGACAGCAAGGTCACACAGCTGTGCAGCACATCTGGAAGATGCGAGAGGGCTCTGTGAGAGGGAAAGCCCGGCCCCGTGGCCGTTGGAGCAGAGGCTTCAAAACAGAACTGCATGAGGTCTACTCTGTTACTTGAAGAGCAGAAGCCATGGCTGGGGCACCTGGGAAGGTTCTGTAAGTTTCTCATAAAAGACTGTGGTCATCGGGCATGGTGGCACATGCCTTTAATCCTAGCACTCAGGAGGCAGAGGCAGGTGGATCTTTGTGAGTTCAAGGCCAGCCTGGTCTACAGAGTGAGTTCCAGGACAGCTGGGGCTACAGGGAAACCCTGTCTCGAATAAAGACAAAAAAAAAAAAAAAAAAAAAAAAAGGCTGTGGTCTACCATCTTGAAAACTAGCTAAGGCCCAGGGCTGTGGTGAGTACATCTGATGGTTATCATGTACCATGTTATTTCAGAGCATGGAATTTTCTGGAAGCAGGGGTTCTTGGAGCAGCTGAGACAAGTAGGTGTGGAACAGGGCCATCTTTTTTAAGGTCCCTTACGTTGGGCCACATATACTGAACTCTTATTTTGAAGGTCCCTTACGTTGGGCCACGTATATTGAACTCTTATTTTGAAGGTCCCTTGTTGGGCCACGTACTTTGAACTCCTATTTCTGAGCATTAGCAGGAGGTCGAGGCAGGCGAGTTCAGAGAGAATTGGTCAAGAGGTGGCTGAGAGTTTGGCTCAACCTCATTATGTCTGCACCTCAAAATGTCATGAGGTTTATGGCCCAGTCCCCTTTCCTCGTCGTAGCTGTGACCCTTCACTTTCATTTCTTAATGGTTCATGTGGTTCTAGTTCTGGGTGTTCCCTCAGACTCACCCTGGTTCTGTAAGTTCCCTTCTGGTTTGTGACCCCAAACAGGCTGCACAGCGCCTGCCCTCTTCTCTCCCCTCACCTCCGTAAGTTGGTGGCCAACCCAGTATTCAACTTTCCTTCTTAGTACAAAACTATCCCGCTGCAGCCTGTGGCAAAGGGACCTTGTCAGATGTGCATCCTCCGGGACAAGTCACTGCACTGTGTCCTGGTGTGTGTATCTGCTTTGCATTTGGGGATTTTGAAAACTGGACAGACAGGGGTTTCTGGCTCTGATGATCTGGTTAGAAAATCCACACGTCATCATACAAGCTCAGGATGTTCTTCTAAATGTTGGGGAATGCGGTCTCTGCAAGAGCTGGAGGTTCAACCACGGGCGATGCAAGCCTCAAATCTGTTCAACGATGCTAAGTGAGATTCCAGCTAACAAGTATCATGCACTCGATGCCAGGGAGGTGGGAACTAATGTCCTTGTTTTGCGTCAGGGAAAACTGAGGCATGGGCCAAATTTATATTTACCAAGTAAAGCTTGCATGGAGATGTAGAAGACGGATTGACTTTAAATGAGTGCACGGTCTTGTCTTTGACCACTGACGCTGGTTTTCAGGAAAAGGGATGGAACGGCTTCAGAGGCGAGTTAAAGAGAAACGGTTGTCCACAGTTATAGTAAACTTCATAGGCAATTGACCCCAGGCTGTGTGGACCTGGGCAAGTACTTGGTGTATGTGTGTGTGTGTGTGTGTGTGTGTGTGTGTGTGTATCTGTCTGTGTCCGTGTGCATCTCTCTGTGTCTCCGTGTGTGTTTGTGTGTCCATGTCTGTGTGGTGAAGGTATTGTTCACATAAGCAATTTGAGTCATTCATAAGTATGTTAGTACTATTCTGTTGCCCTCATTCATAGGGTCCCACAAAAATTGAGTCCACACCAGCCACCTGAAGGCATCTGCTAACCAGGATACAGACTGACCTGGACCCCCTAGGGGCTGGTTATAGAACTCTTTTCCCAGCCACCAGATGGGGGTCTGAGGCCATTTCAGGATAGGTGTTTCTAGCCACTGGATCCCATGCAGGGTCCTGTCAGGGTTTGGGACAGCTGCCCATGGGGTTCTACAGGCATTGGTGTGTGTGTGTGTGTGTGTGTGTGTGTGTGTGTGTGTGTGTGTGTGTATGCATGTATGTGTAGAACATTCCAAGGGCAGAGCCTTGGTTGGGTAGAATGGGTCCCTGAGGCTTAGAAGGAGTTCTCAAGGATGGGAGGAAGTTTGAGAAACAGCAATTCCTTCCCCATCTCTTGAGTGCTTTAGCTCTGGGAAGAGAAAAGCTGTTCTCAGAAGTTAGGCAGCCAGAAAGCTCCGGAACTTGGAGTAACTGATTGTTTGGGGAGCAAATACCCAGAGGTATTTGCTAGATGCTCAGAGTCCCCCTCCCCACCTTATTACAAATGATTTTGGGTACTCTGTGACCTCCTGGGAGTGGCCTAAGGCTGACTCTAAAGTGTGGCCCACAAAAGATGGCCAGAGAGGCAGATTACAGTGGAGCTGTAATGGAGAGGACGGGGCAGATTAGACTTGACCTTATGGTTCCATTGCCTTGGGCAAGTGTCAGGGCAGTGCCTCGCTTCTAGACACTGATGCTTTGTACACACAAAAAAATGTTTCTTGCTATCTGAACCCCAAAAGTAAGCTTCTCCCCAGAGAAGCAAAGATATTCCGAAGGAGAGCAATTGCTTTCAACTGTTTTATTGCTAAGCTGTCATAACAGAAGCTGTATAAAAATACTTTATATATAGCAAAAATAAACTACAGGAAACTAGAGATTAAAAACATTTTGCATAGGAATTTGATGTGTTCCAACTCCTTGTACAGCCAGGATTTTCCCAAACCCAGGCCTCCTGCCACCGCTGGAGCAGCCTACAGATGCTAGAGTGCTGTGTGGGCTCCGCATTGTTTCCTGTCTGGGAGTTGCAGAGGTGACAGGCCGAGAGGATCTCTGATAAGACGTTCTAGATGCTAGACTCATGATCCAACAGCCATGTCTGCTCAGGCCAGTCAGAATGCTGGGACTCCTGCTCCCATGGCAACAGCATCATTTGGACCCAGTCTGTCCAAACCCTGAACCAGCAGGGCAAGTATTCTGGTCTGCCCCAGGGCTGTGCAGACAGTGTTAACCTTTTCCCTTCCAGCTCCCAGGAGCCCGCTGTGATCTCGGGGAGGCCTGCTCAGGTAAGCGCTCTCTTGCCCATCACCAGAGTTAGTTTGTAAACTGGATTAAGACGGCAGTGGTGGCCGTCAGTCAACATCAGGAAGCCAGGAGAAATTGGGCATGCAGAACTTGATACTGCTGTTCTTAAGCACTTAGTGAGGCTGCAGGAAAATACTTGCTGTGCAGTTGGTTGGTTTAGGTCCAGGAGGCTTAATGCTCAAGGTTGAGGAACCCCCCTCCCAAAAGGTGAAGACTTGTCAGGTCCTTGAGGGCTGCTCTTCCAGCAATGAGTTCAGGCTGGTTACCTAGCTCCGCCATCCCTATTCCTCTAAAATACCAAATGAACACAGTGCTGAAGTGGTCACCTGACATTGTCAATGCTGAGCACTGCGGTGTGAAAAGAAACCAACTTAGCCTCCCTTTGGTTCAGAATGACAATCAGAGCCCATTGGCTTCTGACCTGCCCACGGGACAGTGCCCGTGGTGGCTGAGGCTGGCTGGTCGAGATGGACAGCCTGGCTACTGGATATGAACAAGATGTCCCAATTCTTGCAAGAAGCCTGCTCAGTCCATCCATGGTTACCCTGTGCTTGAAAAAAAAAAACAAAAAAAAAACTGTCCTTTGGATAATTCGTATTGGGGTCACCTGCCAGGATTCTGTCTGGTTGGCTCTGGCAGTATCAGCCTGCCCATAGGATCTTGTCAGTAGGAACTCGTGAAGTCCATAAAAAGTCAGGGTTCTATGGCTTTAAATCAAAACCACCAATTAGACCATTCACTTAACAATTCTCAGTGACAACCCAGGTTCAAGGCAGAAGGAATAAGCATCTTTCTCAAATGAGAAGACACTCTCTTCTTCCACGAATCTCCTCCGCCCTTGTCCTGAGGTCCCACCTGCCCTCTTGTCAGTGCCAGACAGGACCCCAGGTGGGTCTTTTGGTTTGTTTCCTGGAATGATTAACGAAAAATGTCAATACACCATTTCTCTTACAGAATATCAATATATATATGTAAAAAAAAGAGACACTTATATTTCTGACCATTTATAAATATTTTCTAAACTCCAATAGGAGTGCAGTATTTTGAGAGCACTTAAAAGCATAAAAATACAGGTAAGAAAATAAAATTTAATAGCATACTAATTTGGGTTGCTATATATATATTATCAAGCAGCAGTATCTTTGTACAATCCAGAAAGATGTGCAGAATTCAGAGATGGGTTACATTCAACAACACATAGCTGTCAGGGTGCCAGGATGCTCTGTTAACATCCACATGGGTGTAACCAGCACACACTCATGCTCCAGCTTTGACTCTCTGGGCCCACATGTGACACACCCATCTTTCCTACCTAGGCATCTTTCCTTTCTCCCTCAGAAGATCGGGCTGCCTCTTCCCACCCTATTTGTAGCTCATAAGGAATCTCTCCTGGAGACGGTTCCTCCTGGCATCTGTCACTGACTTTCTTGATCGCTGTCAGTTCCCAGACACTTTCTCTGGCCTCTTTGTCTTGAAACGAATGCTTCCTTCTTTGCCTTGGTTATTTGGTATAGTTGTTTATGAAAGTGCTTCCTACATTATCTGGCTAAGATGTCATAGAAAGAGAGGGGGATGCTTATTTGTAGGTTCACACATGCATACATCAAGGTACAGGAGTCCCAGCTACTGGGAAGCCCTTTGGCTCACATGGGTAGAGGGCTGATGGGAAATGGGTTAGCCGTTTTTCACTCCATGGACAATGAAGTTGACCACAACAGCAGGAAGGCACTTGGGTAAAATGTTCAGATATCTGAGGAAGGTCTGATTCCGTCACTTGCAAAAGGTGGCTGCCAGCCAGGGCAAGTGCTGACCAATGGCTCACCAACCCTCCTTCCCTTTCCCCAGAGAAGTCAGTATTGCATAAGTCAGTATTGCTGGAGAGAACATCCTGTCTATAAAGCTACCATCAGAGGAGACCTTCTTTGTTAAAGCAGTCAGCCCACATAGCGTTCAACTTCTTAGCAATATTCTGTGTGTTTAAAAGAGAATTGTGGGTAGGTGGAGGAGTCCAGGGCTCTTACAGGAAAGAAACACTAGATATTGACCAAGAAGTTACACAAGTTTTCATGCTCAGACCAAACCATGCCCTTGTGCTCGTCTGTCTGCAGAGCCGGCCACACCTGGCCCAGGTCTCAGGAAGGTTTCCTTGTCATAACCTCGACGGGCAAGCCAGTGATGGTACTTAGCAGTCACGGCTCACTTTGTAGGCCTTCTGCTCTGCGTGCACACTTTCTAGGCACGCTGTGCAGGACATTCCTGCTTGGTGTGATCCCTGGGGAAACTGCTGGAAGAGCGCCCAACTTGCACAGGAGTGTTGGCAGGAAAAGTTAGTAGAAATACATTTGTATGATAAAAAGGCTCCTGCTCACAAGTCTGAGGGCTTTGTTGGAAGAAAAAAAAACTGCACCAGGGAAGGAAGACTGTGGAGGACTGTGGTGCGCCAGGGGAAGATACACAATGTGGAGAATTCCATAGGTCTCACAGCCAGGCTGAGTGCAGCTTGCTCATGCTAAAGCACGCACCAGGGCAGATCTGCTGGGGTCAGATCTAAAGCTTATGGAGGCAGTTCTTTGGGGCTTATGGGAGCTTTAAATGGATGGGGGTTAAAAAAAATCAAAACAGTGGGGGCCAGCCTGTGCTTCCCTGTTTTGAATCTGGGGCAGAGGGAGAGGTCAGCTCCTTTACTGCATTTTGGTAGGCAGCTACTCAGAGGCATTGGGTGTTTTTAACAGAACTACCTGCAGGTTTTACTTGGTTTGGGTTGCTTTTCCTTGACAGTCAATGCAACAACCTGGAGGTCCCTTAGCTCCTTAGTGGAGGAGGCTCTGCTTGGGGGAGGCCAGGGACGCAGAGCCGTAGAAGTAGCCAGTGTGGAGGATACGGCCTGGCAGGTCTCCCGCAGCACTGGACACTGTTAGCTCTGCGGTAGCAGGGTTAGAGAGTAGCTGGCTGTTGGAAGGAGACGAGAGAGAGAGAGAGAGAGAGAGAGAGAGAGAGAGAGAGAGAGAGAGAAGCAGAAAACATGTACATGTTATAACTTAACACTGAGCAGTTTCCATAGATGATCTCTTGTCTGGGCAAAGCAGTTGCTTTGGCTTTGGGAAGAGAAAATTTCAAGATAAAGCTTTTGCTGTGGCCCAGCTGAGACACAGACAATGGTCCAGTTTCACCCCCTACAGAGATTTGGTGAGCTTCAGCTGATAAATCAGACTTTCAGGCCATGTTCTTTTTAGTTGCTCTATTTGAAAAAAAATCTTGAGGTTTAGGATCCATGCCTGTGAGCTAGGGAAGGCAAACACAGGGCTGCAGGTTAATCACAGCACTCCGGTTCCAGCTTCCAGCCTGTCTTCTGGGGCTCAGGCCAGCTGGGGGTGTCTTGCCATGTTCAGAATGTGGCTTTGGTCAGCAGGCATTTGCTGTTTCGTTCAGGCACCGTGAACATCAACTGAGATGCACTTTAGAAAGGCGGAGGGCTTCTATACTAACAGCTGGTGCTGTGCCCACACACACTGTTCCAGTCGGAGATGGCTGGAGACAGAGGGGTGGTCCAGGGGTCCAGGTGGAAGTGAGATTGCTGTCATGATGGCTTCTATGTCTGATTTCTGGGGGGAGGTCCTGAAAACTCCTTCCTAATGATTTCGTTAACTAGGAGAGAGAGAGAGAGAATATTTTTAAAGTGTCACATGAGATGCCATCATAACTAAGCATCAGGTTAGAACCACAGTCCAGCAACTCTTTAAAATACATGTTTCTATAGGACTCCTATACTAAACTCCACCCACCCAGGGTTCAGGGATCGTTGTGGAAGAGTGAGTGGAAAGATTGTAAGAGCCAGGAAGGAGGTGCATGAGCATATGGAAAAAGAATCCTACGAGCTGCTGGGACCTTGCTATTATGAACATACAGCAATGGTGTCAGCATGCACGAGACCCATGCAAACTCAAGCAGACAAAAGCCCAGCACAGAACTGTAGAAATGGGCAGCAGACCCCAATCTTAGTCAAAGAACTATTGGCAGCTGATACTGCTGAGTAGGGAAGAGCTGGTCTTAAATGGAAGGACTCTAGACAGGCTGGCTAGACCCCAGTGGATGAACTTGCACCGAGGGACACCTGGGGGCACCAACTTGACTTAACAGGCCTACTGCAAGTGACAGAATGCATAAATTCCAGTGTGGAGGCTTTGGGAGGGGGCTGATGGGGAGGGAAGAATGAAGATGATTAAGATGTTTTGTAGTAAATAACACAAAATTTCAATAAAAATATACAAAAAATAAAACACACATTTCTTTCTTGTGATAACACATTTGATAGCTGTAATATTAAAACTTAGCTATGTCATTACCTCTCCACGGCCCCCAAGCAGACTACCTTGTGCCATAGAGCTGTGAGTGAAAACCTCCTGTGCCAGCTCTGCCTATCTATTTGTTCACTTATGCACTTGAGCCCTCGGCCTGCCAAACTGCCTCTGTGATTACCATGTCCACAAAAGCACCCAGCACACAATCACACAACATCTTATTAAAACAACAACAACAACAACAACAACAACAACAACACACCCACTCAGGGGCGGAGGTGATGGCAGCACGGGAGGCTTCATAGTCAGAGCTAAATGGCCATCTACTTAAGTGAAAATTTTTTATTTTTTATTTTTTTGTCTTTTTTGAGGCAGGTCTCCCTATAGTCCTGGCTGTCCTGGAACTCACTCTGTAGACCAGGCTGGCCTTGAACTCACAGAGATCTGCCTACCTCTGCCTCCCAGAAATTTATATTTTTTTACAGCACAACCAGACACCCCCCCCCACGCTCCTCAAAGATCCTGCTTTGAGGGTTCAGGAACAAAGGGGTCCTCTAGGGGGCTTGGGATGTCCCATCGCCTTCCCTGGTAAGTATACATGGAGTTCTACTGGGAGCCATGGGCGTGGCTCCAGGCCCTGGCATGGAGAAGCCAGCCAGGCTCTGCTAACTGGGCAGCTCATCTAAGGTGGGTTACTGGAGTGGGGTGGGGAGATCTGGCTGTAGGCTGCCTTCAGCAACTCTAATTAGCTGCTCTGAGCTCCAGCTCACATGGGAGGCTGCTGAGCGTGTCTCTAAACCAGGTTTGTATCTCTGTGGGAGGCTGTCAACTGGTCCTGTGGGGGAAGGGGAATTTCTCCCTACAACCTCCTCAGTTTCTTGTCTGAGCTTTTTTTTTTTTTGAAGTGTTAGAGGTAGAAGCCTGACACTGAAGGCTGACATGGCTGCCCAAGCCCCTCCCCTGTCAAGCTGGGCTCTGTGAGGTCTGGGTGTTTCTTTCCAGAAGCCCCCTGCCTGGTGAGTCTGTGACCCTATACCTAAAAGGATGCAGATGGGTACAGCTTTAAAGAGCAGGCTAAGCCAGGCTTGCCTCTCAGCTCCCCACACCCCAACTAGTTGTGAGACTTGAATGCTTGTGCCTCAGTTGCCCTATCTGTAAAGTAGAAATCATAGCTGTCTTCCTCCTAGGTTTTTAAATATCTATATACTTTTTATTATCTTTATGATATGTGTATGAGTGTATTGCCTGCATGTGTGTAAGTACACCCATGTCATACAATGTTTGTGGAGGTCAGAAGGGAGCGTCAGATCCCCGGGAACTGGAGTTTATGGACAGTTGTTAGCCATCACCTGGGTGCTGGGAATCGAACCTGGGTCCTCTGCAAGAGCAGCCAGTGCTCTTGACTGCTGACCCATCTCTCCACTCCCCCCCCCTTTTTAAAAAACATATAATATTTTTCTTCTGAGTTCTGGGGGACGGGGTCACAGCATGTGAGTGGAGGAGAAGGACACCCACAGGAGTCACTTCTCTCCTTCTACTGTAGTTTCCAGGGATCGATCAGGCCATCAGACTTGGAAGCAAGCATCTTTACCTACTGAACCATCTTGCTGGCTCTGTGTTTGTTTGTTTGTTTGCTTGCTTGCTTGCTTGTTTTGACACAGGGTCTTGACATGTCCTGGCTGTCTTAGCACTCACTATGTAGACCAGGCTGGGATCGTAGGCATGTGCAGACACTTGGTGTTTTAGGGCTGTTATGAGGAGGCTAAACATGGAGGCTTCTAGCACTCACTGCCCAGCCTGAGCCTGGCATGGTGCTCGACAGCTGTTAGCCTTGGAAGTTAGAGCTTTTCAGGAGAAGGATCAGCTCACTGTCACACAGGCCCATGCTGACTGCTGACAACTCACACAAAGTGATCGTGGGAGGTTCTAGGGTCAGAGAGCCAAGATCACAGAAATCCCAGCTGTGCTCTTGATTGTGATCACTGCTGCAGTGACATAACCATTCCGTGCCTCAGCTTCTCCACCAATTAAGTGGGTCCAAACACATTCCTGCCTTCTAAGGGTGTTGAGATTGGATGAGATAAAGCAAGCAAGTTGGTGATGGCAGTGACTAGTCTAAAGCAGATCTGATCTGGAGGAACACGGCGTGTGAGAGTGCGCCCCGCTGTGTCCGGGAATGAGCACTGTAAGCTTAGTGGAACAACCACTTCCAAGTGTGGAAATGGCTGCTAGTGGGACCTCAGTGAGCAGACTCCTACAGTTAGCTGATCAGCACTAGGTAGGCAGCTACTGTGTCCCAAGTACCTGCTGACTCTGCAAGGCCTGAAATGGGAAGCTGAATGAAGGATCCAATCCCATCGCCATGCATGCAGCCCTGGCAGGGCCCGATAAGCCGCCGGCTGTCTACGGATGGAGGGACAACTGAATGTTGGGGGCTGGGCTGTCTGTGGAGCTTTTCAAAGCCCAGATTCCGAGGGCCTTCCTGTTTTGGAGTGGTCAGTCCCTCATGGGAAATTTCCACAGCCCGGGCTTTCTAAAAATAGCTGGTAGGTATTGCTGTGGACATCGCGGGCCCTCCCCAAGGGTCACCTCCTCTGAGAAGTGCAGGGCTGAGGTTAAATGACCTTTCCAGCAGACAGAGACAGTGTCCCCTTCTCTCTGGGAATGTTTCCCACTAGCTTCCTTCCCAGCACACCTAGAAAGTTCAGCAACGCTTCCCATTCAGATCTTTACTCAGTCGGGTGGTGGGTTTAGCTTCTCCCTGAAACCTTCTCCGGTAGGAACTCTTCTGTCTGAACTCTCACTCTGTACCCCTGGAAGCAGATGTAAAGTTCTAGAGCAGACACCAGGCAGATGGTGGTAACTGCAGGGTGCTGCACTGGGCTGAAAGCTTGGGCTCGGCATTCTGGGCTCTCTACCCAGAAGCCACTGGGGGGGATGGGGAGAGCCTGTTGCCCTGTGGATGGGGCCCATGATGCCTGCCAGGACTTTTCACCCTTTATCTTCCTCTGTTTAGGGAGAGATTCCAACTCGGCCACCACTTCCTCTGTCGTCCATCTCCACTTCCTTCCTCCATCCCTCATCACACTTAAGCTTTCCTATATCCAAAACTCCGGAGTCAATCCCTCACTTGCTTTCTGGGTTGCCCTTAGGATCCTGCGATCAGTCCCTGTCCCTGTCCCTGTGTGACCTCGCGTCCCAGTGCCTTCTCACTGTGCACCCTACAGTTTACCTGCCCCCCCCCATTCTGCCAATCACACCACCTCCAAGACTGTCCATCCCAGGCAGGCTCATGCCGTCCCTGTCTTTTCTAAGCGTTTCCCCTCCGTCCACACCAGCCCTGGCTCCGGAGCAGGCTCCTCGCAACAGGCATGGGGCTCTCCTTCACCCTCCCTTCCTGGCAACTCACTACTGCTGTGTGTGCTCCCGTGCCTGCCTACATCCTGTGCCCCGGGACATAGGAAGTACTCAGTGACTGCAGAGAGGACGCAGAGCTCAAAAAGGCTACAGACACTTCAGGGTCTGCTGTCAGAGCTGGGTGTGGCCTCTAAGGGGTGACTCAGAGGTCTGAGTCTGGCCCCCTCTTATTCATCTAACAAATCCTTTGAACATTTCCTTTCTGCCAGCCGCTGCTGCTTCCAGCCCTACATGAGCATGTCTCCACAGAGCTCCATGGCCCTCTATCCAAATCTAACTGTTTCCAGCCCTCACTACTCACAGAAGCCAGTATAGAATTCTGCCTGCTCGCTTGTGCCATGCATAGAACCATGCAAACAGTGAATGCTTAATGCATACATTATCAGCCTACTCAGTTTTCCTCTATTGATGGACAGATGGGTGGCTATTACTGGCCCGGAAACTTTATCCACAAAAAAACTTTATCCACACAAGTCTTGCATATTTCCGAGGATGGTGGGCCAGGCAACACGGCACAAGGCAGGGGAACTATTTAATTCTCACCTCAACTCAAAGAATATGATCAGATTGTTGATAGACACAGTAGAAACAGGCAGTAAAAGATGATTAGAATTTGGATCCAGGGCTGACTGTATCAACCTGCTTACTCTACCAGCCAAAGCCTGTTCTGTGAGGTTCGGTATTCACCTCTTTACTTCTGGTGATTCAGAACCCTCACTGGCCTTTATGCATGTTTAGGAGAAGGGCAGCTAGCCTCTGAGTTACAGTGAGCAGGGGCTGAGGCACGTGATAAGCCTGACCTATTGCCACATTCTCAGAACAGGATGGGGGTAAGGGACACTCCACAGTGCACCTGACACCCATCATCCTTAGCGAGAGGTGGTATAGGGACAGGACTGAGGGTGAAAGTGTCTGTAAATCTCTACACCTGACCCCTGAGGCTACCACTGGGAAACAACGTATGGACAGATTTTTAAATGAATCAAAATTGTGGTGTAATGTTTTCAGCATAATTGACAGTCATTGACCCAGAGAGGAACTACAACTCAATAATATAAATCAATAAAAATGGCTGTAGGCGTATAGAAAGGCTGAGCCACGGGCCCACAGGACCTTGTTGTAAAGGGCTAGGTAATCTTTCCAACTTTGTGCGTGCTGGGGCCTCTTTCTCAGTTATTAAAGCGGCAACAGGTAAGTGAGTGGGTATGAATGTGTTCCAAAAATCTTTACTGAAAAACAGTCTGGAGGCCAGCTCGGGCCTCGGCGCCATAGTTAGCCAATGGCAGAGGTCAAACAAGTAGGGTATTTCCTTTGGCTACTTTAAGTGCATCAATTTGGGGGAACCAGAGCCTCTACTAATACCACTCGAGAAGTGAAATGAATCTGGGCTGCTTTAGTGGCTAAGTTCTAAACACTAGAACTGACCTCTGCCATGTACTCACTCTGCCCTGGGGATTTTTATGAAAGTTCATGTATCTGCATGGTGGCTTCCTGTGTTTATCAGAGAACCAGGCTCTTGGACTTCAGCTTGATGAAGATTAACTACAGTCGGAAAACCACCCCATCCAGAGGTGCAAGGACTCCTGGGGATCACCCCTATCCAGGGGTGCAAGGCAGGAGACTCTCAGGGTGTTCTTCCTACAGGCCTTTTCCTGTTAACTGCTGACTCTGGAACTTCAGTGAGAGGGAGCAGCAACAGGAAGGGGCATAGGCACTCTGCTTCCCTCTCAAACCTCACCCTGTTTCTATAGTCTGGCCAGACTATGGTCAGAAACACCAACTGTTCTACACCAGCGTGAAAAGTCCTGGGACTCTGCTGTGCCAGATCAGGAGAAGGCCACACCTGCTGGTACAGGAGGACACTTGGATTCATGCTCCTTTTCTTCACCTACTCTTGGGGAATCTCCTCTAAGCCAAGGAATGCCTATGGCCTGAGGGACTGGGCCATCTGATCACTCAAAAGCCAGAGATATTATCTGCACACCTAGCTATGGAGCTGTGCTTTCTCCACTACAACATTTCTCTGCCTTCTATTTTCTCTCAGCCTCTTCCCTGGGCAACTAAGAGTCCTAGAGGAGAATTTTCCGGAAGAATAGCCAGGACTGATCCTACAGGCACAGCGGGAGCAGAACTCATATGATGGACCTGTAGCCCAAAGCCCTGGGCTGTGAAGGGCGATAGGTAGGCTGATGGCTATAGCCCAGAAGCACAGAGCACAGTACTGTCTTTAATAGTACCCTGTATGCGGCTTAGTTCTCCACATGAACATCTCACATTTTTATCATTCTTATTCCCAGGCCATGACAGATACTCAGCAAGAGATCACTGCCAGTCCTTGAGAATCCCTGGTGGGGCATGAGCCAAGCACCAGCCTTCCCAGGCAGGGTTCATTCAGATATTGGGGCACCTTCTGTCCGACAGGGGTCTGAGTAGCCAGCTCATCTGCACACACTGTGGGCATGGCTTCTCACCACTATTTTTACTAAGATTTCAGTGTGATTCTGCCAAGGGTGTCTGGACCTGGCCTGTGAGGTTAGAGTTGCTTTCAATGCCTAAGAATAGTGGGAAGCCAGCTATGGGCCAGCAAGTCAGAGCTACATGTCTGAACAGTGCTAGCTTAACTGGCTGGCTGGGGGCACCTTGGGGCTTATTGGTGCTAGTGGCAAAGTCCAGCGGATTACAGAGCAACAAAGAATCCAAGAATGTGAGGCTCAGAAGTCACTTCCTCCCTATCTCAGGGGGATTGTGTCTGTCCCTAAATAGCCTCCCGAGCTTGCCCCTTCCAGTCAGCCACCTGTCTGTGCAGTCCCAGAGGCCAAGGCCAGGGGACACAGCTGAGCACTGGGGGAAAACTATACTCTTACTCTGGGACATGGGCCAGGTCAGTGCAAATCAGCCATGACAAAGTGTAGGAGGGACCAGCACCCTGAGCTGTGGGGTTGAGACAGTGGCATTTCCTGCAGGCTTCTTGGGTGTCTGCCCTACTTAATGGAGAGCCCTCTTGACTCCTGATGGATAGCCGGGCACACAGAGCGCTATCCAAGAATAAAATGGAACAAGTGACACAGCTGTCCCTTCACGCAAGTCCTGTAGGGTGCTGGGGTCCCCCGGGACAGCATGCAAACCCTTGAGTCCTCACCCCTCTTCTCTCCACCCCCACCTCACAGGCTGACAATTTGGGGAGCCCAGCCCATAACAGCTGAAAACAGTGTCTGTGAGGACTCTGGGCAACAGAGAGGAGAAGACAATGGGGTCAGGACGTTCTCTGTGACTTAAACAGGAATTCCAGGTAAGCAAGCACACAGCTGGTGAACCGAAGGAATAGGAGAAGAATCGATTACCTTTCTCTCTGATTGCTTGGATCAAAGACCACAGTCACTGTGTCTCACAATATGTTTTGTATCCAGCTAAGGTGTGTGTCTATCAGCTCTGAAAAAGACGTGCAAAACCATTTTTGAGAAGAAAATAGAAAGTCACCTTTGAACTCTATCATGCTTCTAACGTATTTCCAGCCACTCTGAACTGAGGACTGGAATTTAAGGTCAAATCCTGCATCCTGGTCATTTCTGTGCTGGAATGAACTAACAACCTGGGTCAGCATCACTCAGATGAGGGACTTCGTGCAAAGATCTGGGGGTGAAGGGGTCTCTGAGGTCAGACTGTATCAGCAAGGTGAAGAAGCTGTGTATGTCTGTAGGCAACACCAGAGGCCCCTTGTTGCAGTCTCTGTGGTCAATCACACTGGTAAAATAAACCTGGCTTCTACTAGGGTCTAAAGGAGACCAGAACCCTACCAGTGGTCCATCTACTGTGACAACCCTTCTTACTGTGCCCACCACCTCGGTGGCACATGCATTCCTAAGGCTGAGCATTTTCTATCTGGTTCTCCATAACCCAAACGTTTCTCTCCATAGCCTCTTGGCCCCTCACAGCAATGAACACATCCAAAGAGAATGGAACCTGAGCCATTGTTTCACAAGCCTGTCTACCATATTTTCTCTTCCATTTAGAGCAAACCTTCCTGTCCTTTGATCTGTCCACCGCCCACAGCTTTCAGAGCCCTTGCCTTACCTGTCTTTTCTGAAGGCTGCTTATAAGGCCTGAGGCCTCTTTGATGCAAAGAATTCTGGATCTCTGAGTCCTTAAACAACAAGTTCTGGGCTCCTGTCGGGGCAGTGGGGACAGTGATAGAGCAGTAACTTGAATCTGCTTTGAAGGAGAGACAGGACGCCCTGAAGCCTCGTGTCTGAGGAGAGGATGCTCTCAGGGGCTCTTTTCAGAAATTATGAGCCAGGTCTGAACTTCCAACCAGATTGGGGTGGGGTTGGTTCCAGGCTGATCTGAGGGTACACGCCTATCTCATGTATCTAGGTTCACAGTAGCAGTGAACTTATGTGAGGGCCTGTCTTTTCCACCTCTCCTAAGGCGTAGGTGCCTGCTCTCTGGCAGTCCGGGAGCCTGAGGCACTGCCCCCCCCCCAAACTGTGACACCTCCTCTCAAATCCAGCACAGGTGTGTTAGGCCATTCCTTCCAGGACATTCTTTCCTGGTCCTAAAATGGCCGCACTAGGATTTTAGCCCAGGTCAGCACCCCTGAACTGCATAGCTAAGATGGCATCCACTGCACAGTTCAAACTTCACAGGGCACGAGCCAGCGTCTGGATTTTCCCCACCGCCATGTATCTCCTCTCCCAACTACCTTATTCTACTTGTTCCTCTGTAGGCTGTTTCAAATTTACTTTGTTTGAGACGGGATCTCACATGACCCAGGTTGGGCTCCAACTCACTGTGGAGCTGAGGATGACCTTGAACTTCTGATCCTCCCACTTCTACCTTCCCAGTGAGATTACAGGCTGTATCAGCATACCTGGTTTATCCCATGCCAGAGATCCAACCCAGGTCTCATGCATGCTAGGCAGGCCCCTGAGGGACTCATCCCCAGTCTAGGTCCCACTGTGGGAAACAGGACTGGCTAAGCTTGGGATGAACCCACAGCTTGTTTACAGCCTATGCCCAGGCTCTATGACAATGCTTCTGGATCTACATGGGGACAGAGAACAACTCCACTGTCCTGGCCTCAGCCTCCAGGTTGGGTCCTAGCCAGACGGCAGAGTGGTACTTCTAGAACTTCGAACACGTGGCTCCCAAGCTGCATTCCCATAACACCAAGCTAAGCCTCCTTGAAGGGGAAGCAACATCCTGCACAGGTTCAAAGTCACACCCTGGATGAGAAGGTGTGTCCAGGTGAAAGTGCAGGGCTCGTGCCTTTAACACCTAGCCAGACAGGACCAGACTACTCAGTCCACTCAATGCTGAGGTCGGGAGGTCTCACCCGGCCTGCCTCAGTGGACTCAAAAACAGGTGCCAAGGAGGGCGTGTCACCTCAGAAGTGCCACCCTGCACCAAGTTTTCTCTGTGCTGAGGCTCAGCTTCCTGTTAGTCATGAAGTTTCTCGCCTGCTGTTGGTGGAAGTCAGAGGCATGAAGCCGGAGGAGGCCTCTCATAATCCAGCTGATGGCTAACACTCAACTCAGGTCTTCGAACCCTCTAACCATCCCTCTGCAGGGCAAGACCCAGGCAGCCCAACTACAGCCTCTCAGTGGGTCCAGGGGCTCCTGGGATTCCCATTCTCAGGTCGAGAGGCTGAGGGAGAAGGGGCTCTCCCCAGAGCAGCCACCTGCAAAGCCACGCATGACACCCATGTGGGCCCTGCCAATCTTTCTCTGGCATTTTCCCACCAGTTCTGCCTTCCAGCCGTGGGAAAACTCTGTGCAGCATGCCCCTGTTCAGAACCAGGGAGTCCAGTCTAGGTTTTCCCAAATTTCAAAGGTCCTCCAGATGTCCTAGGAGCCCTGAATTAGGATGCTAACTTTGGAAGCTTCTGGAATGAAATCACGGTGACCAAATTCTCACATGGCTTCTCCTGGAGCCTCAGTTTCCTCTGTAGCACAACTCCAATATGGACACCTGTGACATAACCCATGCTTACTGGTCCATGATAATTGATGCTGCCAATCCACAGTCCCCCAACTAAGAAAGATAGGGAGGAGGAGTCAGGGAAGGAGACAGGGCCCAGTTCTGACAACCAAGACTAGTCTTCTGTCTCTCCACATGTTCAAACAGGAAGGAGGCTCGGCTGACCCAAAGATAGGTTCCGGCCAGTTCCTGGGAATATGGAGAGGAGCGTCAAGAGGGATTTCTGAGTGGAGCTCCATGCTGCCTGGCCATCCTTCACAGGTCCAAAGATAGAGAGGGCCACCTCTGATCTGTTTGGGGATCTCCTACAAGGCTTCAGCTGGAAAACGAAGGACACAGTGCCTCTGGCACCTGTTGCCCATGAGCTCTGTGAAGCAGACAACCAGGATGGTGTAGAGAGCGGACGTTGACCAAAATGGCGCCTTGGACCCTGGCCAGGTCTTATGATCGCCATTTTGTCGCCTAACTACCCAGTTCATTTCCCAGCCAATGGGAGAGCTTCAATCTGGAGCACTCATTAGCATGATCACTGACTTCCGCTTATTGCCTGCAGACTGCGCATGACTACCGCTCTCTGAGCTCGCGCTTTTAATATGCAAATGAGGCATCGGACTGTGCACCTATCCAGAGCATGCACGAGCCCTCTAGACTGCTATATAAGCAGTGCTTCTGCCCCATTTCGGGGTCCTTCTCCTAAAAGAGCTGTGCACAATAAATACTGCTGCAGAAGAATCCTGTTGTCCACGTGAAGCTCTTGCTGGCGAGACTGCTGCGCGGGACAAGTGGTGCCGAAGCCCGGGCCCAGGAACCTGACATCGCTGGTGCCGAGAGGACCCTTCGACTTCCAAAGTGGATTCAGAACTGCGCTCAGGTTGTAATTTTAAAGTTAGTTCTGAGAGATATGCTTTTCTCTGATGATCTAGAGGGATTGGAAGCTTGCCTAATTATTTTATTGGCTGTTGTAATTGTCCTTGTACCATTGTTTACTCTGTCTTGCTGGGACGATCAAAACTGTAAAGAAGAAATTAGGGAAGGACAACAAGCCCTTGCGGACCTTCAGGAAAGCATGTCAGAAACAGAACGGAGTGAAAGGTTAGATGCGCATTCAAAGAAAAAAGAGGATGCTAGCGAGATTATTAATAAAGGTACCTTATACCCATTTAGAGACCTACAAGCCCTGACATTAAGTGATTCAGATTCTAATGAGGAATTACCGCCATCTGAGGAGGAGGAATTAGAGGAGGAAGCAGCCCGGTACAAAAATGAACACTTTCGCCCCGCCCGGTGAAAGAAAAGGTTAAAACTGAAAGTAAACATGTCCCATAGCTCTCCCGCTCCCCTGCCTTCAGCTCCACCGCCTTATGCACCTGGGAAATGCTCTACCTCCTTCTGTTCCCCGGAGGTACGACATGCCATCAGGCAAATGTTCCCAGTTATAGAAAATGCTGATGGCGAGCGCGGTCATCAGCCTGTAGAACACAAGCAAGTTAAAGAATTAGCGGAGTCAGTCCGCGCTTATGGAGTTAATGCTAATTTCACTGTGTCTCAAGTAGAGCGATTAGCCAGTATTGCTATGACACCTGCGGACTGGCAGTATGTAGCAAAGGCTTCCCTCCTCACTATGGGCCAATATCTAGAATGGAAGGCGCTATGGCACGATGCCTGCCAGGCACAAGCCTGCTCTAACGCTACAGCTGGAGGCGAGGCGGCCCGATGGACTTTTGATATGCTTAACCCTTCTGTACTGGCCGGAGGGAAACAGCTTTGCCCCCTTGGACAGGATGTCAGTCACGGGGAATACACTGGACAATTAACGGCCTTTTTACCTTTTGGAATACTTCTACTACATTTGAACTATGGCAACTAGCCCAGCTTGGCTGCGAGTGGAAATATCCTGGCTTATGTGTAACCAACATCCAATATCAAAACTTCACAAGGGCAGCAAATTTGTCTAAACGATTGTCCAGTTATCTTTTAGGTATTTGGACAGGAGAATTCGACAGCTTGATGAACCAACTTCGCATGGCTATTGTCACCGTAAACTCGACTAGAGTGGACGCCTCCCTTGCTGAAGGACTAGCTGCTGTCTCCCACTTCAAAGAATGGGCAGGGGTTGCGGGGTTTGGCTTGCTTCTGTGTGAAGGGATTGTAATTATGCTCTGGATAATGTGCAGGCTCCATGCCCAACATCAGCGCGATAAAGTAGTCATTGCACAGGCCTTTGCAGCCTTGGAAGAAGGCGCCTCTCCCAACATTTGGCTTGGCATGCTAGAGAAGTAGTCAAAGATGGGTAAGACCCACTGCATGTATTACCAACCTAAGATGGGAACAAACCTATGCTGTTTGTCTGACCCCATGACGGGTAAGGAATACCTCTGCAGGGGCAACCTAAGACATTCTCTCTGCCATATAAGAAAGGGGGAGATGTAGAGAGCGGACGTTGACCAAAATGGCGCCTTGGACCCTGGCCAGGTCTTATGATCGCCATTTTGTCGCCTAACTACCCAGTTCATTTCCCAGCCAATGGGAGAGCTTCAATCTGGAGCACTCATTAGCATGATCACTGACTTCCGCTTATTGCCTGCAGACTGCGCATGACTACCGCTCTCTGAGCTCGTGCTTTTAATATGCAAATGAGGCATCGGACTGTGCACCTATCCAGAGCATGCACGAGCCCTCTAGACTGCTATATAAGCAGTGCTTCTGCCCCATTTCGGGGTCCTTCTCCTAAAAGAGCTGTGCACAGTAAATACTGCTGCAGAAGAATCCTGTTGTCTGCATGAAGTTCTTGCCGGCGAGACTGCTGTGCGGGACAGGATGGAGCTTGGAATGATTCACTGATTAGCTCAAGTAGCAATGATCATCTGATCATGAGTGCACAAGGTGTCACCAGACCCAAGGATCTGTCATCTGGTTGACTTCTGGAGCCACAGGCACACCCATGTAGATAGGCCAGGATGTGGCAGGAAGTGCTATGTACCTGCACTTCACAGAGGAAGGCCGAAGGCCACCTCAGTTCCATGGCTCTGATGTCCCTAGTGGGCATCACAAGGCTCTTGATGTCCCTTGTGGCCTGCTTCCAGACATCTGCATACCCCATGTTCAGATGCATGGGCTGGGAGCCTGGGAAGAAATGCCTTGTGGCCATCTGTGTTCTCACCCAGCTTGCCTGGAAGGACTGTGTATAAAGTCAAGACCTGAGCTGATGGGGCTGGAGAGAGGCTTAGCAGTTAAGAGTGCTGGCTTTTGCAGAGGATCCAAGTTTGGTTCCCAGCCCCCCCATGACAGCTAATAAGCATCCAACTCCAGTTCCAGGGGATCTGATGCCTTCTTCTGGTCTCCACAGGTACCAAGCCTATACATGATCCATTTACAGACATGCAGGTAAAACATTCACACACATAAAAAAAAAAGTAAATCAAATCTTTAAAAAATAAAAATAAAAGACCTGAGTTAAGCTCACCCTCAGCTGGGGTCTGTTCTCCAGCTCAGAGGACTGTCCTCCAGACACCTCTCCTGTCAATCAAGTGACACAGATGACTTCTGTGGCAGTGAACACAACAGAAAGGCCACTGAGCTGAGCTGGACGGTGCTAGCTTCCTCTCCCTTCCTCCTACTCATCGAGGCCCACCCTAGATTCTGCAAGAAGCTGCACAGCAAATGCGCTGGAACCCGCTGCACATGAAGCCTGATGCAAAGCGCTGGTCCCGAGGAGCCTGCATTCAGGAAACAGCCATGCAAAGCCACAGAGCAGCCGTGACCACAACCGAGATGAAGAAATAAGTAGCTAATTGTTGGGAAGCCATTCTTCTTATTGGGGTTGGAAGGTTTCTCAACGTCTGCTTTACAGCTTCCGAGATTGCAGGTAGTTGCTGATCGCCCATAAATTCACCTTCCAGATCCTTCTGTGTCCTCCTGTATGTGCTACAACCCACTCACAGCAGAGTCTCCATCACAGGACTGCTACATGCCCCGGGCTATGTCACGCTCTCTGCTGCCACACCCACTCTTCTGTCCTTGGTATTTCAAGTCTTCCAATTCCACCAAATACTTCATCCACACCAGCCTCCCTCCTACCTTCCAGATCCACTAGAAAGAAAGTCCACAGGATCCAAGCAAGGCCTAGACACTAACTTAAGTCTTCCTGAATGAGCTACAGGCCCTACCCTGGTACTTATAACTCAGGGGTTGCCTGGAACAGCCAGCAAGTTGCCTGTTTGTGTGTGTGTGTGTGTGTGTGTGTGTGTACAAGACCTTGCTGTGCACAGCCAACATTCCGGATTCACTTACTCAGTCAGACCATTACCCTGACAGTCTTCACTATGGACTGAACTACGTCTGATCCCCAAATTCATATATTGAACCCTGACCCCCTCCCCCCACGTGAGGATGAGGCCCCTAGGGCTGAGATTGCAGCTCAGGTATTGAGTGTTGGTTGATATATACATGGTCCTGGGTTCTGTGCCAAGCATCACAAAAAATAAGATGGGGTGTCAATGAGACACCAGGGAGTGGTCTGTCTGTCTCACATGTGGACAAGGTAGGAAGGGATGTGTAAGCCAGGCAGAGCCCCACCAAAGAGCCTAACTTTGGACATCCAGCCTCCAGAACTGTGTAGTTTACTGTGATATTTTGTTACAAAGTCTAACTGCTACAGTTCTCAATGGTGGTCAGATACATTCCTGACCCATGCTCATTAGGAATCTACCAGAGATGGCATCAAGCTCTGCCTGGCCTGAGCACTTCGTCTCCTCTTACCCCAATCTTTTCCCTCTGCCACTGGTCAGCTTTACATACTTCTGGATCTCTCCAGCAAGCAGCCCCTCACTTCACAGCTCCCCATCTTTCCAGGCAGCCACTTCACTTCTAGGACAGCAGGCGTCACTGAGGGTAATGACTGCTTACTACAGGGCCACACAGAGAGGCTGAGGGCTCGCACCCCAGGGCAAGCATCATGGGGAGAAACCATTAGTAGCTGGACTGTTGAGGTCCAAATCTCGGCTCTGCCGTGAGCCTTCATGGAATGTCCCAATGCCACCTCTGCAAAAGGTGACAACAGCTGTTCCTAACTTCAGGCTTTGGAGGGAATCAACAAGCCAGCAGGAGTAATGTGCTTCCAAAGTGGCCACAGACCCAGTGAGCACTCTGTGCCACTGTCACAGAGGGAGCCAGAATTAGTCTTCTCAGCCCTGGGCCCCTTTCTGATCTGTAATATGGGAATGAGTACATTGGGCCTGATGCCAAGCAGAAGGAAAGGCATGGACTTGTTTGCTCTGTTGCCCTCGGCCCCGTGATAGCGCAGCACAGACGATGGCTGCCTCCAGACCACATCCATGGCACACCTGTCCATTTTCTTCCTTCAAAGGACCATCCACTGTGAGCCCCCTGCATCTTCAGAGTGTGGGGGGGTTGGGGGTGCATCTCAAATCCTCCCTCCTACCCCCACCCTAAGCCCACACAGTTGCACCAGCTGCCCTGGCTGACGACACCGAATAGCATTCTGAGTCAGTCAGTGCTGCAAATCAGAGGCAAATAGCAGGCAGGACCCAGACAGACGCCTTACGTGCAAGGCCTCGGGGCTTCTGAGAAAAATGCCTCATTCCAAACTGTCCCCAGCTCTCAGGATGAGTAAACACCACACTTCTGAGACTCCAGTTTCGAGTAAAAGGCAAAGGTGCTAACTGGGCAGTGGTAGGTTGCTCTGTGTGTGTGGCAAGGGGGGTGGGGGTGGGTACAGAGCAGTTTGCACAGAGCTAGCCTAAAGTGGCAAAGCAGCCACCTCTCTTGAGCGAAGCCCCAGGGAGAAATGTCCATTCCACAATGGGCATGCAACATAGGACAGTGCCATAGGGCCCAGTCTCATTATCCTCCTTGTCCCCACCCCCATGCCCAGTTGGCGCCCAGGATGGGTGATATTTTTAGAGCTTCTCTAGCAGCTATTTGGGGTAGGCTAACAGCCAGGTGTCACCCTTAGGTGACAAGGCAACTAGAAGACAAAGGTAAGGGTCTTTAGAGGGCGGAGAACATGATCTGTACCTGTGACATTTAGGCTGGGAAGAGAACTCCAGGCCATGTGGCACCTCTTCTGCCCACCCTGCCCCTGCCCCTGCTTAAAAACAAAAATATGGGACTGGAGAGATAGCCTAGCGGTTAAGAGCGCCGACCACTCTTACAGAGGACCCGGGTTCGATCCCCAGCACCCACATGGCGGCTGAGAACCGTCTGAAACTCCAATTCCAGGAGAACTCCAGTTCCAGGGGAATCCGAGACCCTCTTCTGACCTCCGCGGCATTGCACGACACGGGTGCACAGACCTGCATGCAGACAATACATTCATACACATACAAAAATAAATAATTAAAAAAAAATTTAAAAACAAAAATATGGGGGCTGGAGAGATGGCCTAGCGGTTAAGAACGCCGACCGCTCTTACAGAGGACCCGGGTTCGATCCCCAGCACCCACATGGCGGCCGAGAGCCGTCTGAAACTCCAAATCCAGGAGAACTCCAGTTCCAGGGGAATCCAAGACCCTCTTCTGACCTCCGCGGCATTGCACGACACGGGTGCACAAACCTGCATGCAGACAGTACATTGATACACATACCGAAATAAATAAAATAAAAAATAAATAAATAAAAATAAAAATAAAAATAAATCCTAGGGCAAAAGCAGATGTTTCTGGCATCGAGTAGAGCCTTTTACTCTTCTCCCTGTACTTTTTTTGGTTTGGTTTTTTGAGACAAGGTTTTCTGCAAGAACTGTACGAAGGATGTCTCCATCAAGGGCTGTGTGTCAGTGCTGGAGAGGAGATGCCACCTGGAAGGTGGGTGGTCGCCGGCCAAGTTCATCTATGGAGTGTTTAGAGAATCATAGCACAGATCCTGTGTAAGCTTTATATTTTGACATATGTCACTCTGCTTTGCCCCATCTGAGACAAATTAATAGGAGCCAGTGTTCACAGACATCTGACTTTAGAGGGGCCAGAGCAGGCCCCAGGGGCATGTAGGCAGCACAGTCTTTGGGGAGGTAAATCCTGGTCTTTTGGAAGTGCCTAGGGTGGCTCAGCCCACAAGGACCCTGTGTCTTTGTGTGCGTGTGTACATGTGTGCGTGTGTAGGTGTGTGTAGAAGTGAACTTCCAGAGTTGTTCCTCTGGCACTGTCTGCCATGGTGTTTTGGGACAGGTGTCTCCCTGGTTGGGAACTCACCAAGTAGGCCAGGCTGGCCATCGAGTCCCAGCAGCCCACCTGTGTCTGCGTTCCCCGCACTGGGATGACCAGCAGGTGGCACCATGCCTGGCTGTTACCTGGGCTTTGAGAGCTGCCCTCAGGTCTGCCCTCAGGTCGCTTGCAGACAAGCACTTACTGAGTGTCTTCCCAGCTCCTAACTAGCTTCTGAGCATCTCCAGGGCTGATGTGAAGGTAGCCCAGTGAGGGAGGGCTGGCGCTGACAAGCCATGTTGGCAGGAGTTAGCCCAGAGTTAACGTAGTAAATGTTTGGACATAGCACCTTCTAAGTTTGGGTGGCCCCCTGCTGACTCCGCCAGGCAAAGGTGCAGGAGATGGTAAGCACTGGTGATTCTTGGCTGTAAGGCAGACAATAGTGCCCCAAGCTCTGGGCCATACCATTCACCTACTTGGACTGGTAAGTCCTGCCCAGAAGTTCCTGAGGACCCTAGCACACTGAACACGAGGTATGGGGCCCACTGGCACCTTATGCCACAAAGGCAGATGGGGTGGAAGAAGGGCTTTGGTGCTAGAATCCTAAGCTTGTACCAACTCAGAAGAGGAGAAATGGTTTCCCTACCTGTGACCATCTTCACCCCGAGCCCATTTCATTAGCTCACTGTGAATAGCTAGAAATTACCCCCAGCAGCAGGTTCTAAGAATTGCAGGCCTCAGAAAGCCTGGGATGCTAAGCAATGGGGGTTCTGCCCTCTGAGTGAAGCCCCTGTCATCCCAACTCTGAGGATCCATCCCAAGACCCTGTGGTAGGGGACAGGCTGCAGGTAGACCCCACCTATGGTGGGGGACAGGCTGCGGGTAGACCCCGCCTATGTGGCTGGGAAGCAGAGCAAGCTATTATTCATGATATTTCTACTATGAAAAGACAGCTTTAGAAACAAAAAACATAAAAATGATACTAGAAATGCCCATTTCCCCATAATTCTGTTGGAGACTCATGATCTCAGTATATTTCTGGGGAACCAATAGTCAATTTGATGGGGGTGGGGTGGGCATAGAAGCAGATGACAGAGGACAGCCCGCTGATGCTGGAACCTTCAAGAAGTCTAGCAAGTGACTCCATGGCTCCTGCAATGCCAAGTGCCACACCCCATAGCACACACAGTTACAGTCAGCTGACGTGTGTGTTATAGGTTGGGCAGAAACTGACCTAACGGACAAGGCTGAGGGAGAGCTAGGAAGACCCCTGCCTGATGTGAGGGAGCCACTGACACCATAGGCCCAAGGGAAAGGACACATGTCTTAATAGATGGGACAGTGGGTTATCACCACGCAGGTCAATGCTCAGTGGGATCATAGAGTGTAAAAAGGGAGGGAGACAAGGGGGGGGGGCATCCCAGAATGAGCGAATGATGTCAGGGAAGGGAGGTCCCCTTCACTGGCACTTAAGATGCAGGTGAACACAGGATCCCTTGGATAGGAAGTACAGTCTATGGCTCCAGGCCAACACTACTGACCTAGCAGGGCAGGGCGGGGCAGGGCGGGGCAGGGCGGAGCAGGGCCTGGTAATCTATAGTAGAAGATAGGTGTAGATAGACAGAGTGTATTTGGATTCTTTTTTTATTTTTTATTTATTTATTTATGTGTATGAATGTACTGTCTGCATGTAGGTTTGTGCACCCGTGTCATGCAAAGCCGTGGAGGTCAGAAGAGGGTGTTGGATTCCCCTGGAACTGGAGTTCTCCTGGAATTGGAGTTATGGATGGTTCTCATCCGCCATGTGGGTGCTGGGGATCGAACCCAGGTCCTCTGCAAGAGCAGTTGGTTCTCTTAACCGCTAGGCCATCTCTCCAGCCCGGATTCTTAATATAATGTACTGTTCCTATAGGTGATAGAAGAGAGGACTCTTAGCCTACACCTAGACCGACCCTTTCCTGCCTGAAGCCTCAGAGCACAGTGCGAAGCCAGAGGAAGAAGAGGGAAGTCAGTCTTCAGTTCCACCCAGTGATGGGACAAAGGGAACTGCTTATATGTCTCTCAAGCTCTAGGTGACACCACTGCCTGTTGGGTGAATTTGGAAAGGAACACCCCACAAGTACACTCAGGGAATGTGAATCTTTTAGAAAATGACTTCAACTGAAGAGCATTTCAAAACATCATCGAAAGACACTGTTTACCACATACATACCAGTTAAGCAAAGAAATGGAAATTTTGTCAGTAGAAAACAGACACTGTAGAATAGTTAGCGACCTTCCTGTTGTCGTGTGGGTGTATAAACTAGTGCAACCACTCATTAGACAAGCCTGTGTTGCTACCAAAGCTGGAGGCATGCAAACCTTGTAACCAAGTAACTCAGCAACTCCACTGGTGGTCTCACCTGAGAAAAAGCTCAAAGAACACTCCAGAGGGCACCGTGTCAACAGCAAGGAGAAAGAACCAGAAAACAGAAGCATAATGGATAAATGGGCCCCCTGGTGAAATACTATGTGGCAGGAAAAAAGGGATGAATTACAGCAATCAGCAAACCACAATCTCCTGAGGTAGGAGGCAAAAGCAAGTACAGGAAACTGTAAATTAGCCTCGTTGGCATCAGGTTCTTAAGCAGGAAAGTGAAGTGCACTATTGAGGAAATTAGAAAGGAAATAACAAGCATGAAATTCAGGAGAGAAGTCTGTATAATAGGAGAAAGAGAATGTGTGGTGGTTTTTGCTTTTTGAGACAATCTCCCCATAGCTCCAGCTGGAACTCACTATATAGACCAGGCTAGCCTGCCTCTGCCTCCCGAGTGCTGGGATTAAAGTGTGCACCACCACACCCAGCTGTGAAGAGGGAATGTTGAGTCCAGGCAACAAGATCCCAGCTCAGGAGCCACCCACGGATGAGGCAGCTGGGCCACCATTACAACAGAATGAGAGCCACCTGCTGACTGACAGGAAACACCTGGCACAGAGCAGTCTGTCCCAGGGCGCATGAGACAGCAACTGGCAAAACCCAGACCGAGGGAGATTAGACAGCCCAGCCACCTCTTCTGCAGCACAACACGACACTGCAAGAGAGATGCTGGGGGTGGGATACAAAGAGCTCTGGGACAGCAAGATGACCGGGGTCTGTGCCCTCCCCAGACCCAGGGGGAAACAGACACATTATATATATACACCGTAGAATTAGTGTATACGCTATAAAACGTGTAGCTGTGTATTGATATGTTTTATTATACTATAGAGAGAGAGCAAGCATTTTCAGAGTAACTGAAAATGTTAGCACTGTATTTGCCGAGACTAAAAATTAATGGGTTTTTTAAAATATTTTTTTTGTCTTTTCAATACAGGGTCTCCTTGTACCCCCAGCTGTCCTGGAACTCACTCTGTAGACCAGGCTGGCCTTGAACTCACAAAGATCCACCTGCCTCTGCCTCCCAAGCGCTAGGATTAAAGGCGTGCACCACCATGCCCGGCATTAAAAATATTTTATTATTTTTATTTTATGTGTATGAATGTAATGCCCACATGTAGGTGGGGGCACCCATGTCATGCAATACCCAAGGAGGTCAGAGAGGGCATTGGATCCCCTGGAACTGGGGTTACAGATGGTTGTTAGCTGCCATATAGGTGCTGGGAATCGAACCCTGGTCTTCTGAAAGAACAGCCAGTGCTCTTAACTGCTGAACCATCTCTCTAGCCTTTTTTATTTGTTTTTGTTTTTGTTTCTAGACAGGGTCTCCCTGTAGCTCCAGATAGTCTGGAACTCTCTATGTAGATCAGGCTGGCCTTAATCTTACAGAGATCTGCCTGCCTCTGCATCTCCCACCTTACTGGGATTAAAAGCCTGTGCCACCATGCCTGGAAATAATGGCTTTTTAAAAGATATTTTATTTATTCTTTTTATTTGCTGTGTCTGAGTATATTGCTGCATCTGTGTAAGGACAGCCATGTCATGAACACCCATGGATGCCAGAAGAGGGTGTTGGATCCCCTGGAACTGGAGTTATGGATAGTTGTCAGCCACCATGTAGGTGCTTGGAATCGAACCCAGGTCCTCTCCAAGAGTAGTCAGAGCTCTTGACTTCTGAGCCATCTCTCCAGCCCCAATTATGTTTTTTTTAAGACTTTTTTTTTTGAGATGTCCATGTAGCCCAGGCTAGCTTTGGACTTTGAGCTTCTTCTGATCCTATCCTCCATTTTCTACCTCCCCAGTGTTGGGATAAGAGGTGTCCACCACCATGCTAAGTTTGCGCAGTGTCCGAGATGGAACTGGGGCTCTGTGCTAGACAAGCACTCTACTCACTGAAATGCATCTACAGAGTTTAAGTCTTCTTTCAGAAGCATGACTGAGAGGTTTACAGACAACATTCTTTAACTAGTCAGAGGAGTTCAAAGGTAATCTCACCCTACTTTTTAAATTTACACTTGAGGGGTGTAGACAGGCAGTGGGTATGGCATTCTTAATGTATTTGCATTGTTACTCTAGTTTACAGAATAGAGGACTCAGCGCTTATACATAGGCCGACCCTTTCCTGCCTGAAGCCTCAGAGCACACTGCTAAGCCAGAGGAAGGAAAGACAGGAAGTCATTCTTCAGTTGCATCCAGGGATAGGGACAAAGGAAACTGCTCAAAACAGCCATTCAAATCTTAAAACATCAATTATGTTAGGTCCATGAGTTCATTATGATACAAAATAAAATAAATAATGCACAAAAGACTCTAATTGATCACCAGAGAAGGATGCTAATGAACTGACTATTATTTTAAAACTAGTAAATATAGGAGAGGAATTGGGCATCATCCCACTTTCCATGAATGTGAATTCTCCCATTGTGTGCACAGGGAAGTTTCCCTTTATAGAAGTTTTCCAGCAGGCAGAGGGAGGGGAGGCTGAAGGAGAAGACAGCTTCACCATGCCTCCACGAACTAGGAGGGAGTTCACGGAGGGAGACCTTCACCAGCAAGGGCTACCAACAGTACCCCAGAGAGAGGGCACCCCAAGTTACTCCCTTCACAACAGGATGTACCACCATCTGTGCGAGAGTTTCTCAAAGACAACTGAACCTGACTGTTATGCCCCTCAAATAGCTCAATAACAGGACACCCAAGGACAGAGGAGCACACCTAACTTCACCATGGGGCACCAGAGGTAGAAGCCAGGCCAGGAGACTTTCAAAGGAGAAACCCCCCAAGTTCAAGTTCCTTTCAACAAGAAAGTGGCTGGATGGTGCTGAATAGAACTGCTTCCTCCAAAAAAGCTTCTCTATTGAATCCAGAGGAACGATCTGGATTCAGATAGATTTAGAACCAAGGCAGCCGCTCACTTGGGCTGAATCCTGATGTGAACACGAGAAGAATCATAAAAATAATGAAGAGGGGTTGGGGAGATAAGTGCCTGTCACATAGGTATGACACTGAGTTCAGATCCCCAGCACCCACAGAAAAGGCTAGACACGGGGTTGGAGAGATGGCCTAGTGGTTAAGAGCACCGACTGCTCTTGCAGAGGACCCGGGTTCGATCCCCAGCACCCACATGGCGGCTGAGAACTGTCTATAACTCCAGTTCCAGGGGATTATGAGACCCTCTTCTGACCTCCGTGGCTTTGCACGACATGGGTGCACAAACCTACATGCAGACAGTACACTCATACACATAAAAAATAAATAAAAATTAAAAAAAAAAAGAAAGAAAAGGCTAGACACGTTGGCAAGCACTATGATCCTGCACTGGGGAGGTGGATGCGAGAGGCTCCCTGGGACTCCCCGGTCAGCCACACTAGCCAAATTGCTAGCTCCAGGTCCAGTAGCCAAATTGCTAGCTCCAGGTCCAGTCTCGATCCTGTTTCAAAAAATAAAGTAGAGAGGGACAGAGGAAGATGGGAGACATTGACCCTCTGGCATCCACGTGTATGCGCACGCGAGCGCACACATACACACACACACACACGCGCGCGCGCGCGCGCACGCACTCACGCACGCATGCACTGGAGAACAGACTGGGTAACTGGTAGATTTGGGGAGAAGTAAGGAATGGAATCCCAGCTAGTGACCTTTAGTGACACCGACTGTCACCCACTCAGGAGAGATGAGAGGTGGCTCGGGGGACTGCTTCCATTGCTGCTGGAATAGTCTTTTTTCTCTCTTTGATTTTTTTTTAATATGCACTTACTTATTTTGTGTGTGATGAACACGTGTACATGTGGGCACACAGCTATGGCATATGTGGAGGTCAAAGGACAACTTGTGGGAGTTGGTTCTTTTCTTCCACCCTGGGGTTCTAGGGATCTAACGTGGGTCATCAGGCTTGGTGGCAAGCACCTTTACTTCCTGAGCTGTCTTGCCAAGCCTATATTGGTTTTGTGAGACAAGATGTCATGTAACCCAGGCTGGCCTTGAACTCCCGACCTTCCTGCCTCAATTTCAACACACCAAGGTCTGGGATGATAAGCCTGCACCACCATGCCAGTTTGAAATGTATCTACATATTTTCATTGGTGGAAGTCACTGTCCTTTTTATACTGATGCCTTTTTTCATAATATCAGAATAAATATCAGGCAGCAAGAGTAATCCTAAACAATCCTAATTAAAGTATTATATGTAAGATGCTTTGCTAGAAGTGTGTGTCTCCCCCACCCCAGATGATCACATTTCCCCTTCTGAGGAGGGCAGCTTGTTAAAGAGAGGGCAGCTTGTTAAAACATGCTGGCAAGTTCTTTTATTATTTTTTTCTTTAAGGTTTGGTTATTTATTCTCCGTGTATGTACATGTGCCTGACTGTATGTGTGAATGTACGTGTGCTTGACTGCATGTGCACCACATATGTGTAGTGCCCTTACCAAAAGAGGGCATCAGCCCCTGGAGCTGGAGTTATAGGTGGTTGTGAGCTAGCTGGCTGATGTGGGTGCTGGGAATCGAACCCAGATCCTCTGTGGGAGCAGCAAGTGCCCTTAATCACTGAGCCATCTCTTCAGTCCTAAGTCTTGTTTGTTTTGTTTTGTTATGTTTTGGGAGAGGGTCTCATGTAGCCCACCTGAGGACTACACCATACCCAGCTTGATAAGCCTTTCTTATTTTGCTTTGCGATCTTAGACAGTCTTGGAGAATGTACACTTGCCCCAAAATAGTTTTTTTTTAATTTTATTTATTTCTGTATGTGTATGAATGTACTGCCTGCATGCAAGTCTGTGCACCCGTGTCGTGCAACGCCGCGGAGGTCAGAAGAGGGTATCGGATTCCCCCGGAACTGGAGTTCTCCTGGAATTGGAGTCTCAGACGGTTCTCGGCCGCCATGTGGGCGCCGGGGATCGAACCCAGGTCCTCTGCAAGAGCGGTCGGCGCTCTCAACCGCTAGGCCATCTCTCCAGCCCCCAAAATAGTTTTATTTAGAAAGATTAGACCAATGTAAATGTTTGGGGAAATTATCAGTTATAATAGTTTAAAAGAGCAGAGAAGCATCTTTATAGAAGAACTTTTAGAAATAAAGTTGAATTTTTAAGTCAAAAAATATCTAATGAAACCTTTTTTTTTAATTTTATTTATTTTTGTATGTGTATGAGTGTACTATCTGCATATAGGTTTGTGCACCCATGTCGTGCAATGCTGCGGTGGTCAGAAGAGGTTGTCGGATTCCCCTGGAACTGGAGTTCTCCTGGAATTGGAGTTTCAGACGGTTCTCAGCCGCCATGTGGATGCTGGGGATCGAACTTGGGTCCTCTGCAAGAGTAGTCGGTGCTCTTAACCTCTCGCTATCTCTCCAGCCCCTAATGAAACCTCTTTAAAGGGGGTAGGGGTGGCTAAGTGGGTCTCCACTCCCCTCAAAGCATGAGGACCCTAGTTCAAATCCCCAGCACCTGTCTAAGAAGCCAGGCCTGTCTGTTAGTGCTGTAGTTCCAGTGCTTTGAGGGGAGTGCAGACAAGTGAATCCTGAGAGCTCACTGGCCAGCCAGCCTAGCTGAAGGAGTGTACTTCCGGTTAAGTCAATACAGAAAGTGGGTGCTGGAGAGATGGCCTAGCGGTTAAGAGCACCGACTGCTCTTGCAGAGGACCCGGGTTCGATCCCCAGCACCCACATGGTGGCTGAGAACCGTCTGTAACTCCAATTCCAGGAGAACTCCAGTTCCAGGGGAATCCGACGCCCTCTTCTGATCTCCGCAGCATTGCACGACACGGGTGCACAGACCTACATGCAGACAGTATATTCCTACACATAAATAAATAAAATAAAAAATAAAAAAATGTTTAAAAAATACAGAAAGTGATGGAAAATAGCAACATCCTGCCTTGGCCGTCCATGTGTGCATGTTCACCACACTCGCATGCATGCACCCCCCCCCGCCCCGCCCCGCCACACACACATTTTTTAAAGTCTTATTCCCATTTAAGATCTCCCTAGCCATGAGGAAGGCAAGCAGGCAGATAGACGCACGAGCCCTTAGAGGGTCCCCTCCCCATGCACAGGTCCTGCCTTAGGCAGCCACAGAGATGAGTGACATTTCTAACATGAATCACAAATTCAAATGCCTACAAGTCCTGACCGAGCACAAGACGCCCAACAAATGGCATGATGTAAATAGCCCAGGCTCCCATCTTCCATCAGGACACAGGAGCCAGCGGGGGCAGGGACACAGGCAAGTGGATGACGTCTAAAGGTCTCTCTGCCCAGGGCTGGCGTTGGCTTTGACTCCTGATAGTTGCCATGTGTAATGCCAGGCCCCAAATGGCCAGATCCTTGGGATTTTCTAAGGGAATTTGGAAATCTGTATTTTTCTGTGCAATTTCCTGTTTCTTTAATGTTGGCATCTAATCTAAAGTAAAAAAAAAAAAACTCTGTGGGTGGGCCAAGCAAACTCATCAGCTCGCTGCTTCTTTCCCATGTGCGAGAGCGAACCACAACTCAATCCATGTGTAAAGAAGATTCAGAGAGACCTCTTTAATCACTTTGGGATCAATTCTTTTTGAAGCATCCAATAAAGCCAAGAATTCAAAAGACTCCCATCCACTTCCAGAAAGTGCCGGATAGTTCAAGAGCACCCTCCGAGTGTTACTTCACGCAGTGCAAACTCTGCTTTGTCTAGACTTTTGGGAAAGGAGCTCATGGGAAATCCTTCCAGGTTTTCTGGGCCAGTGGAACCAAAGGGCTTCAGATGAAACCCATCTGTTAGTTCACAGTGCCTCTCTGGTCCAAAAGATTGCACTGGACTAACAACCTTCCATAGAACCCAGCTAGGGTGCCCCACGCTGGCTTCAGTGTAACCGGACCCTCTCTGCTCTCTCTGCTTCCCCAAATATCTGGTTTCAGAACAGTTTAAAAGGGACAGGAAAGATGACAGGCCAAGCCTGAGAATATTCACAGCTAAAGACCACAACAGATTCCCTCCACTTCCACCCTCAGCGTGTCTTCTGCTTCACCTATAGGCAGACTGAACAGGGTAGGTGGGCCAAGCAAGCCCGCTTTTCCTTTATAAATAATGGTGTCAAGGGGACTGGATCTCCAGATCAATAAAAAAAAAAAAATTAAAGAGGTACCAAAAACAGGTGCAGGGGGAAAAAAAGCAAGTTCCATGAGATGCTTGAGGACAAAGCCCTAAAGGCTCCCACATCTAGCTCTGAGGGATGGTGGACCAGATCTTATAAAAGAAGGCTGGGTGGGGACTAACCATCTGGGAAAACAAAGTTCTACTAGTTGTCCAGGTGGACTTATTGATGGGAAGGAAAGAGCAGGAGTACAGATAAACTGCAGGAAGGGAGATTTTCCTGGCCTCAAGTAACTAAATTTCTTTTGGGAGGTCTGCTTTTCCATAAAGAAATAGATTACAGGGCTGGAGAGATGGCCTAGCGGTTAAGAGCGCCGACTGCTCTTGCAGAGGACCCGGGTTCAATCCCCAGCACCCACATGGCGGCTGAGAACCGTCTGTAACTCCAATTCCAGAACTCCAGTTCCAGGGGAATCCGACACCCTCTTCTGACCTCCGCAGCATTGCATGACACGGGTGCACAGACTTACATGCAGACAGTACATTCATACACATACAGAAATAAATAAAATAAAATTAAATTAAAATTTTTTTTAAAAAGAAATAGATTACAGTTAGAGATTACGGGAAGGGGATAACTAGACAGGTATGTACTGTACACACACACACACACACACACACACACACACACACACATGTACAGTTATATAGGTGGGGCCTGGACTTTAAAGGTTCAGTACAGTCTACAGCCCTATATGTGATGATATCCTAAATCCCCCCAGTGACTTTGACATCTGTCCTGACAGCTGTTTCCCCTCTCTGTCCCTTGTAAACTGAGAGGAAACAGCCTTGTGAGGAGGTGGCCGGCTGCTCAGCTGGGCACATAGCTCAGATGATGAAAGATGCTGGTTTCAGGTGATGGCAGAGGCCACTGGGAGGTGGGGGGCCTTGGGCAACAGCCATCTTGGTCCTTTATGTTGGGTGCTATCTGCTTCTAGAGTGTAATCCAAGAGGACAGCCACTGGGGAGGGGTTCTGTGGTTTGGTGTCTTTGACCTCAAAGGCATGGGTACATCTGGCCTGTGAATCCCAGGAAGAGACAGAGCATGTCTGTGTCTGGCAGAAGCTGGAAAGTGGCTTTCTTACATAAGCCAGCAGCACCTGGAATACCTAGTATGAGATCAAAGGACAGCTAAATGGCCCAGCACTAATATGGGCTCCTAGAAGGCGCAGGGGCAGGGGCAGGGGCAGGGGCAGGGGCAGGGGCAGGGGCAGGGGCAGGGAACATGAAGGGGCAAAACTGAGCCATTGCTGGGGACAGGAGACCTAGACCTGCTTCCTGCTGCTGCCTTGGTGACCTGCCGAAGCTCTTGCCAAATCTGTGGGCTTGTCTTTGTGCAGACAATTTTCTGAACTTTACAACTTTTAAGAAGAATCTAAGGATCTTTTGATGAATTAATGAGAGGTAGTCTGGCAAGAGGGATTCAGGCTGAGTCAACCTCACGGGTCATCTGCAAAGCCCAGCTTTCTCCCCTGTTTCTGCATGGCCCCAGGGTCAACAAAGATGGCAATGACCCTGATGTTGCTGGGGTGAGGCAGAAGGGCTGGAATTGTGTGACTGGGTGCTTCCTGGTCCCTGTCAAAGACCTTAGGGGGGCTGGGGAGATAGTGAGCAAAACACATGCCATGCAAGCGTGAGTCTCCAAATCCATGTAAAAGCCAGCACCGTAGTGTGTCTGTAATCTCGGTCCACCTACCGTGATGGAGGAGTGGAATCCTGACGCTCCCAGGCAGCTAGCCCGGTGTGTACACTGGGAAAACAGCAGAGACTGCCACCAAGGTGAAAGGTGGGGACTGACCCTGGAGATTGTCCTCTGACCACCACACATGTGCTCAAGCCTGCACACACATGCACACACACACATATACATGTACACAGACTTTCCTGGGAAGGAAGCTCCAGTTTTCCTATTTACAATAATTTTGAGAGTTGGGGGCCACTGTCATAAGGAAACCACTTAAGGTTACCACAGAGAGAGACGGTGAGGACAGGCAGACCGGAAGCCCCAGAACCTCTCTACCCAGCAGGCACCAGCCTGAGGCTGGACCCATAGGCCAGCAATTCCACGCTGAGAACTGGCCCTGCCTAACAGTGATGGGTGCACAACTTGCCCTTGCTGTTTGTGACAGTGAGTGACAGAGTTCCTGTCCATAAGACACGTGCACTGTCACCTTTAGTAGAAAGTGGGGGGAAGGCAGGAAGGTGGATCACCTCTGATCACAGCTGTGCTCAGAAGCCTCAGAACCCCAGTTTCAAGGTGAAAGGCACTGTCCCCAAGACAGCAGATGCTGACTCCTTACAACTGGAGATGGAAATAAAATCTTACATACTGTACTTCTTCATAGTTAGGAGAGGACTGTGTCACATAGACACAGCAGGTTTAAGATGCTGGTATCCCTTGGCATCGTCATTAAGAAAACAATATTAAGTAAAAAGTAGAACAAGGGCTGGGATGTAGCTCAGTAGCAGAGTGCTTGCTTTGTGTGAGGCTTTGAGTTCAATTCCCAGTACCACAGGGAAGGAGCATTCTGTGATGGTATAGGCTGTAACTGGGGGGAGGGGCTGACCCACTTGTGACATACATAGACCTCATTACACTATTGATTTGGGGGTGGATGGTAATATGTTTCAATATTTAAAGAATGGTGTGAAATATTCCATTTAATCTAGTTGATTTTACAGCTCCTCTGAAGAGTAGAGGAAGCAGAAGCAGCTTTTCTTTTTTAATCTTTTTGAGATAGGGTCTCCTTGTAGCCCCAGATGGCCTGGAAATCGCTATGTAGACCAGGCTGGCCTTGATTTCACAGAAATCCACCTGCCTCTGCTTTCCAAGTCCTGGGATTAAAGGTGTGCACTAGCATGCTGGACTGAAGCAGCTTTATTGAGCAGACTGTGAGTTCCCACAGGTCCACCCTCGCCTGCACATACACACTGTCCTCACAAGACACTGCCAGGCTCCAGCCAGCACCTGACCACATCCTCTCTCCCCAGGAAGAAGAAAGGGGTCAAGGATGTCCCCTGACGAGGAGCCAGGCTCCTCTTGCCCTCGGGGTTCCCTCTCTGTGGCTAAGACCTAAGGGCATGCCCATGCCCCCAGCACTTGTAGTGGACGTGGTGGTAAGCTGGCTCCCGTGACCCTCAAACTGCAGTTCAGCTGTGGTATCAACGTGGCTCCCAGGACGAGTCACAACAGTGGGAGACACTTTGCACCAAGGGGTGGTAAGTGCAACCCAAGTTCTTGGTATTCTTTGGCAATTCTGAGTGTACCTTATACAACCCCACTCGGGGAAAGACATTCACCCTGATTCTGAGTGCACCTTACACAACCCCACTCAGGGAAAGACGTTCACCCCGATTCTGAGTGCACCTTACACAAACCCTACTCGGGGAAAGACAGTCACTCTGATTCTGAGTGCACCTTACACAACCCCACTCGGGGAGAGATGTTTGCCCTGGTTCTGAGTGCACCTTACACAACCCCACTCAGAGAAAGACGTTCACCCTGATTCTGAGTGCACCTTACACAACCCCACTCGGGGGAGAGACGTTCATCCTGATTCTGAGTGTACCTTACACAACCCCACTCCGGGGAGAGAGACGTTCGCCCTGATTCCATCTCCTTCCTATCAGGGACTCACCTTTCCTAAAGCTGTGTCTAAAATGGATGACAGTTGTACTCTCTCATTCCAGGGGTCCGCTCTAAGAGCCCAGACTTCAGACCCCTGTGGACACTTTGTTTTATGTAAATGTGCAAACCTGTGCGAAAGCTTCCTTTCTAAAAGAGATCAATGATAAAACAGATCCATCTTAATGATAAAACGGATCCATTTTAATAATATATTGTAAGAAAAGACAGGTCAAATATTTTTCTCTAGAATTTTCTATATACTATTTTGGCTGAGGTTGCACACAAGGATCTGAAACTGAGGAACAAAATTCAAAGATAAGAGGAGACCACAGCAAGCCTTTGGCCACCCTTGACGCAGCACACTAGCGTGGCTCTCTGCTGCAGCTCTTGCCTCCCTTGTGTCTGTTTCTCAGAGGCGGCAGGGGCCACCCTTCTCCAAAAGTCCCTAAATCCGACCCAACTGCTGCCCTGAATCCCCAACACCTGCTGCTCTCTGACCTCAAAGCCCCACCTCCCCGCTGCTGATCCCACTCCCTAAATGCCCTTCTTTGTGATAAAGCCCACCCCACCCTGCCACTCTCCACCCCTAACCTGTGCTTCTTCCCTCATCCTCTCCCACTCGGGCACTGGCATCTACATTTAATGTGGGCCTCCTTGATGATAATAATAATTTTTTTAAAAAGTCCCAGGTCAGAAGCAAGGCTTTGCTTCCCAAAGCCCAGGGCAGTGCCTGGCGTGGGAGGCAAGTCAGGAAATGCTTGGGTCTAGGGATGAACAGATGGCTGAGGTCCAGAGTGGAAGGAAGGGTTAAGGGCAGGGACAACTGGGGAGGAGGGAGGAGGAAGGAGAAAGGAAGGTGGGAGGGAGGATTTGGATGTGGTCAATGGATCAGCCACCAGCATTCAGGTACAAGAGACTAGTCCCATAAAGGTTCAGGAGCCAGGAGAAAGCAGGGTGTTGTGTGTGTGTGCATAGCTCACAGGTCAAGAGCAGGTGAAGGCAGCCCACACTATGCCTGGAGTGTCACTCACTTTGCTGTTCCAAAGAGATTTCTGCAAGTGTTTCCAGCCATTGGAATGGGAGAAACACATCTGAGCTCAGGCCATGGAGGCATTCAGTGTAGGAATGCAGCCAAGGTGTGCAGAAGAGGGAGGTGGGGACCCTGCGGGGTACTGGTCACGGGCCCAGTCTGGGGAAATGGGCTGGGGAGGTCCCTGGAGAGCCATGGCCAACTTCCAAGGCCAGTTTTTGTATCTGTGTGACCAGGCCTGTCCGCTGTCTTCCTCACACTCTGCTGGTGTGTGAACTGTGCTCTGGGCAGCCAGGTACGACTCCAAGGAGAGGCTCCTTTGAACAACAAATAAAAGGGACAGGAAAGGACCCCAAACCTAGTCATCTACCCAACCCGCATATCAAAATAAACCCTAAACTATAGATGGGATGCACTTGGAGTGCACAGCCGAACCTCTTAGCACCTATAATCCTGGCCACCAAGGGATGGATTGGGCCATGTTTTCTGAGTTCACCCTGGGGTATGGCAGGCTGTACTGTGCAGTTGGAGACAGGTCAGTGATGGAGATACTTTGGACACGCGTAGTGGAAATGTTGCTCCTTCCCACGCTCAAGCCCAAGAAGGCTAAACTCGGATTAAGAAGTCTAAATACAGTATAAAAGGGGACCTGAGCTAGGCTTCAGTCCTGAGTGTCCTTAGGCTGGGGCAGGGAGAGGGTTCCATGCCTGTGGTGGGGCCACAATCCCAGGGCTATAGGCTGACAGGATGACATAATACTATAGGAACTGCTCCCCCTAGAGTGCTACATGTTCTGTCTGGAACATGCTAGGCTGCCCTACAGGGTCTCTTCTGTAACACAGTGATCCCACCTGTGGATCCAGGACTACCAAAGACAAGGGTGATCACCAGGATCTCTACCTGCTGCTATTCCTTTACAGCACCCAGCACTCGTCTTCAGTGTGGGATTATGAAGTGGAATGAAGAGCACATCCCTGCTCTCAGAGACCAAACCAGCAAGACTGCTGGGAAGCTCCTGGCTTGTTCAGACACTCACCAAATCATAAAGCACCCCACCTCTAGCGGGGTCCCCAGCTCATATGGAGACGGGCTCGTGATAGTCCCAGCTCTCTGGTGCTCTAACACCAGGTTTCCTGCTTTGTTGAGTTCTCTGTACCTACAACTGCCTTGAAAATAATTGCCAAGGATCTCACCTGGATGTCTACCATCCACAAATGGATCACACCCAGGTCCATCTCAAACAGACTTAGTCTGCCCTTGACCTTCAGGCTCCATTGATTATTAACACAGCAACACTATTGGGAAGATCTGGGTGGGCACAGGGGGCAATATGGCCCTTCAGTGAGTGTCCTCGGAGGTCTCTGCTTGATGATCTGAGGTGACATTTTGGGTGATCATTTTATTAGAGAGACGGAAGCCATTAGGAATCTGAGAGCCTTCAGCTAGCCAACAGACTGAGCAAGCTCAGCGGGGTTTCTGAACTCAGTCCCAGGGCTTTATGGTAACCATGGCAACTGTTCTGGACCACTCTGCCTTGTTCCCTACTCTCTAGCTGGGCTCCTGGGAGTTAATAAGCCTAAATCATTATGTTTTCAGGGAAAAAGTTGAACACCCCCAATTCAAAATGCCAATAATGTTCTAAAATCCAAACTTACGATCATCAAAATAATTCCCCGAAAGCTTCAAATTGTAAATTTCTCCAGACTTCAGAGTTTTGGATTAGAGATGCCCAGCTGGCAACACATAACCCCAGCATCACTAACTGAAGCCGCTCCTGACCCCAGATGCTTCAGTTCATGAGCAGCGACTGTAGAAGGGGGCGCGTGTTCATTTAGGGTTCCCCTTTCCTATACCCAAACGCCCAGATTTCTTATTTTCTGGAGCCTCAAAGGGAAGAGAAGCCTGCTCTACCTGCCCCACCCCAAGGCCTTTCAGGCGCACCTCGCTTATTGCAGGGGAGGTGTTCCTCCTCCCTGGAGAGCCCAGCCCACACCTGGCACAGCCGCTCTGACAGGGCTACACCTCTGACCGAGGCTGTGTGCCCACAAACTGGGATACCTTCGCACAAAGCCTTCTCGCACCCTCCCCTTGGCCCTGCCACCCCATCAGCTGGGCTTGTCCTAGCGGAAGCGCACAACTACCCTCCATCAATGGTCCCTGTGTCCTGGCAGCGCGTGGCAGAGCTGCCCACAGCCCCCATTCATGCTCTGATAGAGCCCCTTTCAAGAGCTGTGCTCTTCCTCCATCTCCACCCCTCCCCCATGCACAAAAGAAAGCTATAAAGTGGGATTTTCCTTGGTGGGAACAATGGAAGCTCACTTTCCTTCTTTTCTGTGTCCCTGCCCCTCCATCTAAATCTGGCCACGGAAAGAAAGTGTGGAAGCATGAGACAGACCCGGTTCGTGACCTCGGGACACTCCTGTGGCCAGAACACCCCTCAATGGCCTTTTCTTTTTCCTCTTTAAATGTTTTAATTAGTGTATTTATTTTTGTTTTATGTGTATGAATGTATTGCCTGCAGGTAGGTTAAGGGCACTTATGCATACAATGCTTGTGGAGACCAGAAGAGGGCATCAGATCACCTGGAACTGGAGTTATGGATGGTTGTTAGCGACCACGCGGGTGCTGGGAATTGAACCTGGGTCCTCCGCAAGAACAGTCAGTACTCTTAACCACTGAGCCATCTCTCTAGCCCCCTTCTTTGGGTTTTTCTACTGGACTGGCTATGGTTTTTCTACTTAGATGGCTATGGGAGCCATCTAAGACCGTCCTCACCCATCTCAAAGCTCCAGGAGGGAGATGATAACATGCATAGAACTTACAAGTTATCTTATCTCAAGTTAAACAAGGCCCAAAGAGGTATGAGGCCACGCTAGGCCATGCAGTAGACTTCTGGGGCGGGGCCTTTGAGGGCACCTTCCTTAGGGGTAATGAGCAAAGCAAACCTCTTACCGTCATCCAGGTAGGTCTGGTCCAGATTCTGTTCCTGTTTGACCGTCACTCCAGCAGGCAGGACTTCCTTCTGGTCGCTGACCGGGGGTCCATTTTTGGTAGCTCTTTGGCTCGGGGCATTCTGCTGTTGGATGACAGTGGGGTAGGAGCCTGGGCTCAGCCTCTGGCCTTGGCTGATGGGAGTTGGGCCCGGTCTGGTGCTGCCCGGGCCAAAGTTTTCACAGTACATGATATGCTGGAACTCTTGGTGGCTGCTGCGAAGCTGCTGGTTGGTGGGTGAGTAGTGGATCACAGGTGAAGCCTGCTGACTCGCCGGGGACGTGTGTGGCAGGGTGGAGCCCTGACCCTGGCCCTGGGAGCCAGCATGCACCAGCACTGATCGGTGGGCATCAGCCAGGCCCAAGGGTGCCGTCAGGAGCGCTGGTTGCTGGTAGCCCAGCAGGCCTGGGCTCAGGTTTTTGCTCCGCTGGTAGAGGGCAGCCGCAGGGTTCTGCTGCTGGTAGCGGGCATCAGGGGATGACAGCCCAGAGCGGAACTGTTGGCAGGGGGCCATGGTGGCCACAAGGCAGGAGGGGGACTCAGCCAGCATCGGGTGCTGTGGGTAGTAGGGCTGGCTGCCCAGGCCTCCGTGAGCAGGGCTGCAGAGCAAAGAGGGGTCACACTCATCGCTGGGCTCCGTCTTGATGGCTGGGACTGGGGAGAGAAAAGCACAGGGCTGCGGCAATCACGGGAGTTGCATGTATGTACGGAGGGAGAGGGGCCCTGGGTGGAGCTGCGGGGGGCCCTGGGTGGAGCCGCGGGGAGCCATGTGAATGGGGCTGGTCTGTCACTCATTAGCCTTAAGCCAAAGCTCCCTGTGTAAATGCCTTGACCCTGCTAATACCCTTGGTATCTCCTAGTTATGCAAAGGTGGAGGGTAGACCTGAGCCCGCTCTGGAACCTGGACAGCCTCTCCCCAAGGCAGCAGCTCGGAGAAGAAGGCGCGTGGTGATCCCTTTGTCCCCCTTGACTGGGAGCCCCTGTCATGGCCTCTGCTTATATTCCCTCCTTGTATTGGTTACTATCTGAGACACTGTCAACATCACAGAATTTAGAATCACCTAGGAGACACACCTCTGGGTATGTCTGTGAAGGAATTTCTATACTGGGTTGAGTGGGAAGACCCACGCTGACCATGAGCAGCAAGCACTACCGCGTGGGCTGGGGTGAGACGGAATTGATAGGAGAAAGCCAGCTGAGCACCGGCCTCTCTCTCTCTCTCATCCCCCCCCCCACTTCCTGACTCCACTCCTTCGACAGGACCAGCTTCCTCGTGCTCCTGACATGATGCATTCCCCACCATGATGGCCTGTATTCCCTCTAACTGTGAGCCAAAATAAACACTTGAGTTACTTTCATCAGACATTTGGTAACAAAAACAATAAAAGCAGCTCGCCCTGCCTCTAGGCTCACGCAGCTACACTTTCACCAGCTCTAGCCCCTCCCATGGGAAGCTCCTGGCTGCTGGGGACTCCACCACTGCTGGGACTTAACAGGCGCTTGAATATCTTCCGAAGGAATAGCCAGCCTAGCAACTGTCACCCTCTTCCATCCAGCTAGCCCAGTCCTCAGTTTCCCCACATGTTACCCAGAAGGAAAGATTAAATAAGATGCATGTGCCAGGCCCTGTGCTCAATGACTGCATGCAATGGGCACTCAGTGCTTGCTGCGACCACCGTCACCCTGTGAGCCAGCCCTCATGGCTGCTGTTTCTTACTCCCTGCTCAGCACCCATCATCAGAAATGCCCCTTCCCAACACCCTCCCCAAAGTGTCATCAGGCTCCGGAGGGAGGGAGAGCTGGGAGAACAGGTGTGAGGACTGTCACTGGTGTGGGTGGGGCGGCCTCCTGAGAGAACAGGTGTGAGGACTGTCACTGGTGTGGGTGGGGCGGCCTCCTGAGAGTCAGGGCTGGAGAGCGAAGCAGGACCATGGATCTGACTCCACTGTCTCTGAAGGTGCCATTCGAGATGTCCTGGTTCCTGGACAGCCCGAGATCTGAGGGGTAGATCCCGCCTAGCCCTGCCCCACCAGCTAACGCAGAGGCTCCGCCCAGAGAGGCTTTGCTACTGCAGATGAAGGGAAAACACCCCAGAAGGTGGAGCGGGCACACAGAGCTCTCCCACAGCTGTGGCCTCTGAGGCCGAGGGATGCGGCCTCTCTCCTGACAGTATGTCTGTCCATCCTCACCGTGATGCCGTTATGGAATCACCCAAGCCTGCCATGCAGCCTGCTGAAGCGGGTACAGCCGAGGGTCCTGCAAGGTCTAGGCCGTGCCCACCTTTGATGGTGAATATGATCAAACACAAGACAGGGACACTCATCATCTGCTCAGCAAGCTTCTGTCCACTTGGTGCAACTCCTACTCTGCACCAAGAAAATCGTGGATGACAGTGACACCCAGTGCCTAGTATCAGCGGGTCCTACAGGGAGGCTGGGAGAGGCCGAGCCCACCTTCCCCAGGTCTCCCAGCTAGTCGACCTGGGCCCTGGTCCTTGTCAACCTGAGGGGCATCAGAGAAAAGGCCTCACCTGGGTGGTAGGTGAAGTGCTGCGGTTGGCTTCGTTTTCTTTTCCCATTGATGACGTAGAAGTTCACTTTTACCGGTATACGGATGTGCCTGTTCCGATACTCAGGGATCTCAACAAAAAGCATGTTCTAGAAGGAAGCAGTTGTCATGAACTTAACTGCAGCATGCCTCCATTCCTACCCAGACCCCAAGAGCATTCATTAGGGCCATCTGCGGCAAGTGGCCCCTGAATGTTCCCTCTATCCACAGATAAATGTGATTGAGAGAAAATTTAACTTCAATTCCAGCAAGGAAAGTCAAAGTGTATGGAGACTCCACGGTTACAAAGCAGAGGGCCGAGTGCTCGGTGAGTGGTGTGGACTAGTCAGTTCAGGGAGTACTTGTGAGTATGCGGTCCAAAGTATGGAGAAAGGAGGGAGGGGGAGAGGAGGGAGGGAGGGAGGGAGGGAGGGAGGGAGGGAGGGAGGAAGGAAGGAAGGAAGGAAGGAAGGAAGGAAGGAAGGAAGGAAGGAAGGAAGGAAGGAAAGAAGGAAGGAAGGAAGGAAGGAAGGGAAGGAAGGAGGGGAAGAGGAAGGGAAGACAGGACATGGGGACAGAACCTCTGTGAGGACCCTGAGCTCTCAGCCCTGCCTGTGACAGGCGCTATCCTGGGGGCTTACAGGCTGGCTCTTGTCTTTATCCACAGTGGCTTCCATCTCCCAAATCTGCTGCCCATCTGGAAAATAAGAAAACAGGAGGCCATGAAGGATGCAGCAGAAAGTGGAGACCTGAGACAACTCAACAACCAGCCAAGCCCATCACAGCCCTTCAGCAAGCAGCGTCTGCGCGCATGTACGTGTGTGTGCATCTGTGTTCGAATACATGAACGGCTCTTTTTCCAAAAGAAGTGTTGACATAAAAAACTTAGCAACAGATCAAGTAAAAATGTGTAGAAAGCCTCATAACCTTTCCAATCTGAATGCCTATTTCTCCTTTAAAAAAGTTGTTTTCCACAACACTTGATTACAGGCATTGTCCCCCAGAGCCATTTCCAAAAGTCCCTGTCATCACCTGACTGCCCCAGGGGCCTCATTATGGTCCGAGCTTGTCCCCATTGTTCTGAGAACACAGGTGGTTTACCCACTCCACCCTAAATCAGGAGGGATTAAGCATCTAACAATGCCTGACTCACAGGTCACCAGGGGACCAGGAAACACCCAAGCCCACCCTGCTCCTCTGCTGGCTCCCTAGTGAGTCACAGTAATGGTGGCGAAGGCTCTGTTAGCAGTGGACCCCCCCCCACCAGAAGCTGAGGGCCATTCCTCCAGTCATCCCTGCCCCCACCGTTGGAGGCCAGGAAACCTGGCCAAACAAAACTCCTCATTTGCAAATTATAGATGTCTCTCCTGACCACCTACACTGGCCACTGGACAGTTTTCAGCTGAAACAAAACATTTCCACAAGGGTTTCCAGCGTGTTTGTGGAACATGGATCTAAAGGATATTAAATGGTTTTATGAGACAGGCAACATTAAAGAAGCTAATAAATACTTGGAAAAGGCTGAGTCAAAGTTCGGCGGGTTCCCTGACTCCACAGAGGCTCCAGCCTGTTCACTGTAATGGGCTGTGATGATGGAGTGCACCCCAACATCTGGCCTAGAACCCCAGCTCTCTCTGGAGCATAGCTGTTTAGTATTGTCTGTGGTAGCTTGGACAGGACCCCAGAGCCTCAGCTCTGAGGTACTGGCAGAGGGGCATTGAGCCTCCTTTGAACTTACTAGCCTAAGACACCCACCTCCCCCCAAAACTAATAATGTCTATGATTGCTTCAAAGCCAGCAAGACTGGCAGATCTTGTAGCTAGAACAATAGCTAAGCCAGAGCCCTTGGTAACACCAGGCTATAGCCCTTGGTTCTTTTAGGTGCACTGAGAGAGATGATCTCAAGTCAAAAGGAAAGAGAAGGAGCTGGGATGTGGCTCCGTGGTAGAGCACTTGCCTAGTGCACATGAGGCCCTGGGTTCAATTCCTAGCACTGCAGAATCAACCAAGCAAAAGGGTAGGATTGGCTGGGGAGACAGCTCAGTCACTAAGATGCAGAGGCTAGGTAGGAGCTTCAAGCCAAGCACCCATGTGAAGAGCTGGGTGGAGCAGCACACGCCTGAGACATGAGGCTCTGAGACAGCAGACAGGAGGATGGGGTACAGACAGGAGGATGGGGTACAGAGAGGAAGGTGGGTACAGACAGGAGGATAGGGTACAGACAGGAGGATGGGGGTACAGACAGGAGGATGGGGTGCAGACAGGAGGATGGAGTACAGAGAGGAGGGTGGAGTACAGACAGGAGGATAGGGTACAGACAGGAGGATGGGGGTGCAGACAGGAGGATGGGGTGCAGACAGGAGGATGGGGTACAGAGAGGAGGGTGGGGTAGACAGGAGGATGGGGTACAGAGAGGAGGGTGGGGTACAGACAGGAGGATAGGGTACAGACAGGAGGATGGGGGTACAGAAAGGATGGGGTACAGACAGGAGGATGGGGTGCAGACAGGAGGATGGGGTGCAGACAGGAGGATGGGGGTGCAGACAGGAGGATGAGGTGCAGACAGGAGGATGGGGGTGCAGACAGGATGGGATGCAGACAGGAGGGTGGGGGTGCAGACAGGAGGATGGGGTACAGACAGGAGGATGGGGTGCAGACAGGAGGATGGGGTGCAGACAGGAAGATGGGGTACAGACAGGAGGATGGGGTGCAGACAGGAGGATGGGGGTACGGACAGGAGGATGGGATACAGACAGAAGGATGGGGGTGCAGACAGGAGGACTGGGGTGCAGACAGGAGGATGGGGTGCAGACAGGAGGATGGGGTACAGACAGGAAGATGGGGTACAGACAGGAGGATGGAGTACAGACAGGTCAATGGGGTACAGACAGGATGATGGGGATGCAGACTGGAGGATGGGGGTGCAGACAGGAGGATGGGGGTGCAGACAGGAGGATGGGGGTGCAGACAGGAGGATGAGGTACAGACAGGATGATGGGGGGTGCAGACAGGAGGATGGGGTGCAGACAGGATGGGGTACAGACAGGAGGATGGGGTACAGACAGGATGGGGGTGCAGACAGGAGGATGGGGGTACAGACAGGAGGATGGGGTGCAGACAGGAGGATGGGGTACAGACAGGAGGATGGGGTACGGACAGGATGGGGGTGCAGAGAGGAGGATGGGGGTACAGACAGGAGGATGGGGTGCAGACAGGAGGATGGGGTACAGACAGAAGGATGGGGTACAGACAGGAGGATGGGGTGCAGACAGGAGGATGGGGGTGCAGAGAACAGGATGGGGTGCAGACAGGAGGATGGGGTGCAGACAGGAGGATGGGGTGCAGACAGGAGGATGGGGTACAGACAGGGGGATGCGGTACAGACTGGGGGACAGGGGTACAGACAGAAGGATGGGGGTGTCCACAGGAGGATGGGGTACAGACAGGAGGATGGGGTACAGACAGGGGGATGGGGGTACCGACAGGGGGATGGGGGTGTGCTGGACAGCTACACTTACTGTGCTGGTTAGTTTGTGTCAATATGACACCTGGGAGAGGGAGGAACCTCAACTGAGGAATTCCCTCCATCCCATTGGCTGTGGGTGGTGCCATCCCCAGGCAATGAGGCCTGGCTAAGAAATGGCACTGAGCAGGCCAGGAGCGCAGTGCCCATCACGGCCTCTGCTTCAGTTCTTGGCCCCAGGTTCCTGCCTGACCCCTTCAGAGATGAACTGTGCCTGGGAAGGGAAACTGAAGTTAACCCCTTCCTCCCCAAGCTGGCTTTGGTCAGTGTTTTATCACAGCCACAGGAAAATAACTAAAACTCTTGCCACACTGTGGGCTCCACGTTCAATGAGACATCTTATCTAAAGACTAAGGTAGGGGGAGCTGGAGAGAACACTGACTGCACAAGGTTGAGGATCTAAGTTCAAACCCCAAAACCCACATAAAAGCTAGGTATAGCCACACTTGTGCCCGGAGCCTCTGCTGTGTGTGTGTGTTTGTGTAGGGGGTGGGCACTGGAGGATCACTGGGGCTTGCTGGCTATCAACCTAGCTCCATGTTCAAAGAGAGACAGTCTCAAAAAAGCAAAGTGGTGCACACCTTTAATCCCAGCATTCAGGAGGCAGAAGCAGGCAGATCTCTGTGAGATTGAGGCCAGCCTGATCTACACAGTGAATTTCAGGCCAGCTGGGGCTACAGGGAGACCCCGTCTTAAAGGAAAAAAAAAAAGGTACAGAGTGATAGGGCCAGCTTGACATTCAAGTGCCACATTGGCACAAGGGAGTACACACACACACACACACACACACACACACACACACAGATGGAGAGACAGAGGATACCTCTATCTGTCTGGCTTCCACATACACTTACACACATGAACACCTATCTCACACACACACAGACACACACACACACACACACAGACACACACACACACACATAAAGTAACAGGGAGAGGAGAACAAACTGATTCATCCTGGTATAAGATTCCAAGGAGGGACCCTGTGACAGTCATGGCCATCTCCCTGTCACACTGTAGGAAAATAGCTCATGACAGAATATAAAAAAAAAAAGACCCAAAGGCTTCTCTTGCCCCAAAGAAGCCACTTCAGGGACAGCAGAGGGTGGGCAGAGGGACTGAAGCCACTGAGACCCACCCCTGCAGTACGTAATGGCCAGGCAGAGGCAGTGGGGCAGGCGGAAGCCAAGGAGCCTGTGTGGAGTTCACCCATTCTGGCCCAGCCTCTCACTGCATGAGCTGAATTTCCCGTTAGCGCACAGGAGCCTCCCTGCATCGAGGCACGAGTGGAGCCGGTGCAGTGCTCAAGTCTGTCACCCCAACAACTGGGAGACTGAGGGGGCAGGGTCAGGAGTTCAGGGCCAGCCTGGGCTACATAGTGAAGCCCTGTCTCAAGAAACAGAAAAGACAGAAAGGCAAGGAAGAAGAAAGAGAGGAAGCAAGCTTGGGTGGTTTTCAGAAGCTGCTTGGGAGGTGTGGACGGGTTCTGAGAAGGGCTATCAGGAAGAACTGGGCCCACAAGCTTCCGGCTACCTTTCCTCCTTGCAGGCAATGAGCATTCTAAATGACAGTGTCCATGAAAGGGTGGCATCACAGATCTACCCTTCAGATCTGAGGTTCAGGGGAAAAGGACAGAGGCCTCTATCCCTTGCTGGTGGGAGTGTCCATCCAAGGAAGCTCTACCCATAGATGCTTGAGATCACCTTAGCAACAAGCCAGCTCAGTACCGTCAGAGGGGAAACTGAGGCTGGAGGAAGAGTTGTGCAAAGGCACAGTGCCCAGCTACTGAAGCAGGGTCTCCTTACCACAACGCCACAACACCACAACATGATACAACATGACAACACGACAACACAACATGACACCACTACAACACCACAACATGACACCACAACACCACAACATGACACCACAACACCACAACATGATACCACAACACCACAACAGTGCCCAGCTACTGAAGCACAGCCTCCGCACCACAACTAGCCCAAGAGAGCTGCCAGGGAGAGGCTTGCCAGTGCAGGAGCAGAGGAAGGTGCCATCTCTGAGAGGCTGAGGAAGGCCCCCAAGCAGATCCATACAGAGTCACTCCACCACAGCGATGGGTCCAGCGGCCCCTCCTGAAGCTCCCTGCCTCTGTGTTCTCCCACAACACCAGCATGGCTCTTCCAAGGCCTTCAAAGCCCAGCATGCTCTGCCCCCACTCTGGGCACTGTCCTCTTAACTCTATCATTTGTTTAGTTAGTTGGTTAATTGGTTGGTTGGTTGCTTAGTTGGTTGGTTGGTTGGTTAGTTAGTTATTTTTATAAAGGCTCTCTCTGTAGTCCCCACTGGCCAGGAACTCACTATGTAGACCAGCCTGGCCTCAGAACTCTGAGATCTGCCTGCCTCTGCCTCCTGCATGCTGGGATTAAAGGCATGCTCTGGCTTAAAAGTTTATTTATTATTTTATTTTATTTTGTCTTTTTGAGACAGAGTTTCCCTATAGCCCCAGCTGGCCTGGAACTATTCTGTAGACCAGGCTAGCCTTGAACTCACAGAGGTCTGCCTGCCTCTGCCTCCCAAGTGCTAGGATTAAAGGCATGTGCCACCACACCTGGCTTAAAGACAGTTCTTAGCCACCACGTGGGTGCTGGGAATCGAACCTGAGTCCTCTGCAAGAGCAGTCGGTGCTCTTAACCACTGGACCATCTCTCCAGCCCCCTCCTCCTAACTCTTAATGCCTGCCCCGGGCCCAGCATGCTCTGTCCCTCAGACTCCAGGCTGCTTTCCCATATGTTCTACCTGGAAGGCACTCCTGGGCTTCATCCCATTGGCTAGGTGAGAACTCCTACACAGATGTGAGCACCGGCCAGGGTTACATAGCTCTCAGAGGGGAAGCCAGATTAGAGCTGGGAGCCGACATCAGCCCAGCCCAGCTGCTGCAGCCCAGCCGCTCACCCTTGGTGTCAGCACTGCCAGGCTTTCTGAGAACACCCCCATGCAAGGTGGGGCCCCTGGAGGTGAGGATTCTGGGAAGAATGAAGGATGCATGCGGGAGGGAATACCTGCCCACTCCGGGTGCTGTCAGGCCTGGGAGACACACTGATTAAAATCTGGCCTAGAATTCCTCTTGCCTCCAATGAGTTGTGTGACCTTGGGTAAGATGCTATACCCCTCTGTCTCCAAAACAGGAGTGGATCATGGTATTTAGACCTCAGAGAGTCCATCCACAGATCAAATAAGGTAACATGCCTGCACACTGCAGAAACTTGTGACAGATGTCAGTGAGGGTTGCCATGCTGAGTCTCAGGTTATCTAAACATGGTCTCTGTTATTCTTTTGCATGTATCTCAGCACATTAATACTGAAAATGCACACATTTTAAATCAGGGCCCAAGAAGCACTCTCTTTTGCAATTATGAACATTTCTACCTACTGGGTTGAGGGACTGTACAAAGGGACAGGTGTGCGCTGTGTTTCAGCGTCTCTATGTAAGGTGACAACATGACACCCTGCTACTTTGCTTTTAAAAATGGCTCTGTCCAAGCTGGGTGTCATGGCACACATCTGTAATTCCAGTCTTTGGGAAGGTAATGGAGGTGGATTGTTGGGGGGGGGGGTTAGGGGAGGAGGGGAGAGGAGAAGGGGGGGAGGAGAAGGAGAAGGAGAAGGAAGTGGGGGAGAAAGGAGGAAGAGGAAGAGGAGAAAGAAGAGGAGAGGAGGATGAAGGGGAGAACAAGGAGGAGAAGGAGGAGAGAGGAGGAAGAAGAAGGGAAAAGGGGAGGAGAAGAAGAGGAGGAAGAAGAGGAAAGGGAGGAGAAGGGGGAGGAAGAGAGAAGGATGCCCATCACAGGAAGCAAATGGAAACTCAGCCAAGAATAACAATGTCTCTCTTCTGTCTTCTCACTCTTCAGAACCCAGAGACTCAAGTGCAGCAGCCTGGGGACAAGGTCAGGCTGAGCAGCCTGGGGACGAGATCAGGCTGAGCACACTCACACAGAGCCTGCACTCAGCCCTGAACAAGCAGGCCCCAGCGGGAAGTGAAAGCTGACCACAGCTGTCTTCTCCATTTAGCCTCACCACACGGAAGACATGTTCAGGGGCTGGTCTAAAGGAAGTGTGTGGTTTGCTAAGTGTCTGGAGGCCATGCTCTGGGGGAACTCTTCCCTCCCTGCACCCCACACTCACAGACTCACAAATCCTCGGGGTCACTGGAAGGTCCCCATACGTCCACTCTACATCTTGCTCTCTTGAGGCAGTGCTTTCAAAATTTCAAAATACACCCCCCCCACCAAGGATTCTCCAAGGCCCACCTCATTCTGACACTGGTCAAGTTCTGCAGCAGCAGCAATAGCCTACATGGCCTCTGAGTGGAAGCTCAACCTCTCCATGGTTCAGTTTCCTCACAGTGGGGCTTGAGTATTAGAATAGGGAGGCTTAGAAAATGTTCAGCGAGGGGCTGGAGAGATGGCCTAGCGGTTAAGAGCGCCGACCGCTCTTACAGAGGACCCGGGTTCGATCCCCAGCACCCACATGGCGGCCGAGAACCGTCTGAATCTCCAATTCCAGGAGAACTCCAGTTCCAGGGGAATCCGAGACCCTCTTCTGACCTCCGCGGCATTGCACGACACGGGTGCACAGACTTGCATGCAGACAGTACATTCATACACATACAGAAATAAATAAAACTAATAAAAAAAAAAAAGAAAATGTTCAGCGAAGGTCTAGGCCACCACTCACTGCTTTAGAATTTAGATGTCATGTCACACTGGTCTCTAGGGAAAGAAAAATGGCAGAGTCTCTTTCCCAGTGCTGGGGGGGGGGGGTGTCTCAAAATCTTTTATGTTTCATTCTTCATACTCAGTGAATAGACTAGCCATGGAAGGAATCACAGACAGGGTTGAATTCATTATGACTGCCTTAACCAATGATGGAAGGAGGGACAAAGGGAAGGAGGGATGGATGGATAGATGGATGGGTAGATGGATGAGTGAGTAGATGGGTAGGTGGGTGAGTGGATGGATGGGTAAATAAGTGGATGGGTGGGTGGGTGAGTGGAAGGATGGGTTGATAGGTAAGTGGATGGATGAGTGAGTAGGGAGACAAATGGGTGGATGGATGGACAGGCCAGTAAATGGACAAATGGGTGGGTGGATGAGTGAGTAGATGAATAGATGGATATATTGATTGGTGGGTAGATACCAGGTATGCCAATACTAGCTATCCTTTATAATAAGGTAGATATAGTTCCCTAACTAGAAAATATGCCCAATTTTATTAAAAAGCAATCTGGCTTGGGAACTACAGAGCAAGATTGTGGCATAAAGCCATCCTGTGAGTCTATAAACCTGCTCAGACACAGACAGTGGCAGGATGGAGGTGCTGGCTTGTGACGCCGGCATTCAGGAGGCAGAGGCAGGAGGACAGCGAGTTCTGGGCCAGGCTGAGCTATATCTGACTGTGACTCAAAAGCAAAATAACAAAAAGACAGGGAGCCTGGGCCCAAGCCCCTCACGGGTCACACCTCTGGCTATGCTGGCTGGGAGGGTGGTGGTGACATCTTCCTGTCCTCTCTCCTTTAAGACACAGGGAAAATGACTATAGCTTTAACTTGCTTACATTTTAGTATATTTTTTAAAAGCTGAGACAAAGTCTCATGTACCCTGAGCTGGCTTCTCATTGGATATGTAGGTGTGGGTGACCTTGAACTCCTTATTCTCCTGTTTCCAGTCTCATCCTGAGTCCTGGGATTACAGGCATATGTTACTAGGTCCATGCTGTGCTGGGGTTAGAGCCCAGAACCTCCTGGTGCTAGGTAAGTACTCGCTGAATTACATTCCCAGCTCCTTAACCATGTTTTTAAATAAAATTTTTCTTAGGAAAAATGTATACAGCAACTACTTGTTTACCTGCCTGTCTCCTGGGTGCCCTTGGAGGCCACAGTCATAGTGCTGGGGGCCAGGCACAGATGCTGACTCAGGCAAAGTGTCTCCCATCTCCCATACTGCAGGCCCTCTACAAGACCAGGAGTAGGAATGAACCACATACTCCTGCACTCTAGGGTCCCCAGACTAAGAAACGGGGCCTGACCTCTTCTCAGAAAGGGACAGAGACTCCGAGTTCCTCACTCTCCTGGGATGAGGTCTTCTCCTTAGCTCACCCACCCCCCATTCTACGCCGTCTGCTCTAGCTCCTGCCGGGGAGCTTGCCGGGGAGCTTGTGGTCTTGCCTCCAGATGCCATCCTCTCCAGGCCTCCGTGCTTTGCACCTGTCTTTTCCTACCTCACAGGCTCAGCTGGGGTTGGAGTGTGTGCGTGTGCACCTCCTCCGTGCTCTGACATCATTCTGGCTGGAGTGTGTGCGTGTGCACCTCCTCCGTGCTCTGACATCATTCTGGCTGGAGTGTGTGCGTGTGCACCTCCTCCGTGCTCCAACATCATTGTAGCTGGAGTGTGTGCGTGTGCACCTCCTCCGTGCTCCGACATCATTGTAGCTGGAGTGTGTGCGTGTGCACCTCCTCCGTGCTCCGACATCATTGTAGCTGGAGTGTGTGCATGTGTGCCTCCTCCGTGCTGACATCATTCTAGCTGGAGTGTGTGCGTGTGCACCTCCTCCGTGCTCCGACATCATTGTAGCTGGAGTGTGTGCGTGTGCACCTCCTCCGTGCTCCGACATCATTGTAGCTGGAGTGTGTGCGTGTGCACCTCCTCCGTGCTCCGACATCATTGTAGCTGGAGTGTGTGCGTGTGCACCTCCTCCGTGCTCCGACATCATTGTAGCTGGAGTGTGTGCGTGTGTGCCTCCTCCGTGCTGACATCATTCTAGCTGGAGTGTGTGCGTGTGCACCTCCTCCGTGCTCCGACATCATTGTAGCTGGAGTGTGTGCGTGTGCACCTCCTCCGTGCCCTGACATCATTGTAGCTGGAGTGTGTGCGTGTGTGCCTCCTCTGTGCTCTGACATCATTGTAGCTGGAGTGTGTGCGTGTGCACCTCCTCCGTGCCCTGACATCATTCTGGCTGGAGTGTGTGTGTGTGACCTCATCTGTGGTCTGACATCATTGTAGCTGGAGTGTGTGCGTGTGCGCCTCCTCCGTGCCCTGACATCATTCTAGCTTGAGTGTATGCGTGTGTACCTCCTCCGTGCTCTGACATCATTGTAGCTGGAGTGTGTGTGCGTGTGCACCTCCTCCGTGCCCTGACATCATTGTAGCTGGAGTGTGTGCGTGTGTGCCTCCTCCGTGCCCTGACATCATTCTACCTGGAGTGTGTGCGTGTGCGCCTCCTCCGTGCCCTGACATCATTCTAGCTGGAGTGTGTGCGTGTGCGCCTCCTCTATGCCCTGACATCATCGTAGCTGGAGTGTGTGCGTGTGCGCCTCCTCCGTGCTCTGACATCATTGTAGCTGGAGTGTGAGCGTGTGCGCCTCCTCTATGCCCTGACATCATTGTAGCTGGAGTGTGCGCGTGTGCGCCTCCTCCATGCCCTGACATCATTCTAGCTGGAGTGTGCGCGTGTGCGCCTCCTCTATGCCCTGACATCATTGTAGCTGGAGTGTGCGCGTGTGCGCCTCCTCCATGCCCTGACATCATTCTAGCTGGAGTGTGTGCATGTGCACCTCCTCCGTGCTCTGACATCATCGTAGCTGGAGTGTGTGCGTGTGCGCCTCCTCCTCCGTGCTCCGACATCATTGTAGCTGGAGTGTGCGCGTGTGCGCCTCCTCTGTGCTCTGACGTCATTCTGGCTGGAGTGTGTGCGTGTGCGCCTCCTCTGTGCTCTGACATCATTCTGGCTGGAGTGTGTGCGTGTGTACCTCCTCCGTGCTCTGACGTCATTCTGGCTGGAGTGTGTGCGTGTGTACCTCCTCTGTGCTCTGACATCATTCTAGCTGGCTGCAGGTTTGCTGCCTCCCCTGATGGGAGCCCACTAAGGGCAGAACCACATCTACTAAGTGCTGCTTTATCCCCAGCACCAGTGTAGGGCACCTAACAGTTGCTCAATAAAACCAGTTGGATAAATACAGGCAGTTGGACTCAGGACTCCCTTCTCAGAGGCCCACAGTCAGTGAGCAAATGCCTGGTCACTGGTATCTCATGCAAGAGGCCTGATTGGAGGGACCACCAGCCTTGGTTAGAGATGACAAACCACTCATAATCACGAGACTTACTCCCCCGGGGTGCCCTCAGGGCTTCAGACCAGCATCGCATGTTCCTCAGTTCCTGAGCCCACTGCAGATCTGGGGTTCAGGCACACTGGCCCCCATGGGGGGAACCTAGTTTGTTTCTACCCCACAAGGCAGAGATGAAATAAAGGAATTTGGTCTCTAGAGCAGATGTTCTGGAAAACTCTCCTGTCTAAAGTGAGGAGGCCTTGGTGGCCAGCACAGAAGAGGCACTTCCAGGGCTTAGTCAGAGGGAGGAGAAAGAAGCCAGATGCTTCGGGCAAAAGGGCTAGGGCTTAGGAAAGCCTTAGCAAGACTGAGAAAAGATGGGTGTGAGGGGCTCAGCTCAGTGGCATCACAGGCTCTGGGTTCACTGGGGTGCAAAATAAACAGGACTGTGGGGCATTGGGGGCAGAGAAGGGAGGGAGGGACAGATGGAGTAATGGATGGGGACATCAGCAGCAGGAAGGAGCAGTTGGGGGATGGATGGATGGATGGATGGATGGATGGATGGATGGATGGACCAACGAACAGAGGCAGGGAATGTAGCACAGTTGGTCGTGAAATGCTTGCCTGCCACACACAAGTCCTGGGTCTGATTCCCGGCCACCACATATACTGGGCACAGTGGCTCATGCCTGTAATCCCAGCGCTTGGGTGGTGGGGGTCAAAAAGATCAGAATTTTAAGGTCATGATCAGCCACATAATGAGTTGAAGGCAGCCTAGACTACATGAGGCTCTGTATCAAAAAAAAAAAAAAAAAAAAAAAAAAAGCAAAAAAACCCAGTGGCGCAGGATAGAGCTGAGGGAGGATGAACAGGGACCCCGGGGAGACACACACACACACACACACCACACCACACGCTTTGCGCGCGCGTGCGGGGACGGGGGGATTGGGCTCAGGTGGTGGGGAGGGGCTGGCGGGAGGAGGAACAAGCTGACCCCTAGGTGTCCTAGGGTGGAGGCAGGGCTGATATCAGGATCCCTGAAGGAGCCAGCCAGCTTTCTGAAGAAGGGAGGCAGGTGGATACTGCCTCACACTTGAGCCTTGAGCTAGCCTAGGCTGGAGCCACACCCATCAAGGAAATCCAAGTGTTCGCTTGAGTTAGGGGACCCAGCCCGACGCAGCCCTGCCCTAGCTCTGCTCTTAGGTACCAGCTAGACCATGGTGGCTGAGGTAACCTTGGCCTGCACTATGACAGTTGACTATCAGAATCTGGATCCTTCCCAGAACATGGCTGAGTGTGGCCTGCAGACTGAGGAGGTTGAGATCTCTCCTCAGCTTAGGATCTCACCTCTGAAACAGTGGGGCTGCCCGGCCAGACTCAGACGTCTGCAGAGGAGGCCGGTGGCTTCCCACACCAAACTTCTCTCCTGACCCCACTGCCACGGTAGGGCCCATTCCAGGCCAGTGTGGCAGCAGTCACGCTTCCCAACATCCTCCTACGCCCTGCCTGCCCAAGCTCCTGGCAGTCTTAAAAACAGGGTCCAGATTATATGCCTCCCCACTGAAAACTTTCAGCAAATTCTCACTGTCTTGGGACAAAACAAACTTGCTTCCATGCCGACAAGTCCCAGCACAGATGCTAAAGGGCGCCACTCTCTCCACCCCATTGCCCAAAGCCTGTCCCCCACACCATCCAGGCACTGGACAGATCCTCCTGCCTTTGCTGTGCATCCTTCACCCCCTCCTTTAGGGATCTGCTCAAAGCCATCTCTTTAGAATGTTCGTTCCAAGCTCTCTACCCAGGGTTGCCCCATTTCACCAATGAAAGTGCCAGCTGTCCAGTTACACTTGAACATCAGAAAATCCAGTTCTGCTTTCAACAAGAATGCCCCCTTCTCCTCTTGGCCTGTGATGGAGGAGGACCAAAGGGCTATTCAAGGCTTGTCTGAGGTTCATGCTGAAGCAAGCACCTGTGCTCACCCAGGCCTGTGGACTCCAGACCCCTCACACTCTCCCTGACCTGGCTTTCCCTGTCTTTCATGTCTTTTATGAAAGTGCCCTGCATAAGCAGTGCCCCATCCCTTGGGACAGGGACCTCATTTGTCACGTGGTATATGATACATAGTAGGTGCTCAATAAAGGATGAATGTGGACATCCGGGAGACCTAGTGCATGGAGCAGGAGCAGGTATGGACAAGGTCCATCTTTCACAGGGGCCTTTTCAGCATCTTCCTGGTCCCCCAGAACCACTCTCCTAAGCCCTGAGCATCATCTATAGTCAGCCATAGGGCTGCAGACCGCCAGGCACTCTGGGAACCAGGAAATTGGGGTTTGGGGCCCTGCCTTCTACTGCCAAGCTCTGTCACCTCAAGGAAGTCTGTCAACCACCTGTGTGACTCAGCATCCCCATCTGTAGAGGAGGAGGGGAGGCGCCAGCCATTACACCCCACCCCCAGCTCTGCTAGCCAGGGTGCCAGAAGTCTGAAGGCTCTTCTGTGTGAAGAGAGGAAGTTCCCTGTGCTGTCAGGAGCTTCTGAGGGCCACAAAAACCCCAGGGCCTTGCCCTGTACATTCCAGGAGGCGAGGTCAGAGGTCAGAGCCTCCTCTGAGGGTCAGCTGAGTTCAGGGTACCTACTACGCCTGCAACTGTAGTGTCTTCATATTCTTTTGTTGTTAAAACACCACCCATCCCATTTTAGAGTTAGAGAAACTGAATCCCAAGCTACACAGCAGAAGACAGATGGGAGCTTGTTGGATACCCCAAAGTTAGCCACCAGCCAACAGGGGGGCTCACAAAGGTGTGGGCAGCAATGACAATTCCTTCACGTCCCTTCCCCTCCCTCTCCCCCTTCCCCTCCCTCCCCTCCCTTCCTCTTCCCTTCCCTTCCCTTCCCCTCCCCTCTCTTCCCCTCCCCTCCCTTCTCTCCGTTTTCTTTTTTGGTTTTCTGAGACGGGGTCTTATGTCACCTAGGGGAGGACTAGCACCTGCCTGTAGATAAGGACGGCCATGAACTTCCGATTTCCCACCTCCACCTTCTCAGTGCTGGGATTATGGGCGTGCAGCACTACGCTGGCAGCCCAGGGATTCAGGAACGCTAGGTCAGCACTCTACCAATTGGGCCACAAACCCAGCCCCCCCATCTCCCAAGTGCTGGGAGCACAGGCATGAGCTGCCTGGCTCCTGAGGACAATTTCTTTTTTTATTTATTACTTTTATTTTTATGTGTATGAGTTTATTGCCTGCATGTGTGTAAGTGCGCCTGTGTCATGCAATGTCCTTGGAGATCAGAGTGGGCATTGGATTCTCCTGGGACTGGAGTTATAGTCAGTTGTTAGCTGCCATATGTGTGCTGGGAATCGAACCCAGGTCCTCTGCAGAAGTGGACAGTGCTTTGAGTGTAGATGCTGACACAGTTAATTAGGAAATTCCTTTCCCGGCCTTTTTCCAAGATTCCAAACAGAATTGCTGTAAGCTTGTTTCGCCCAAGACACTGATCTGTGCAAAGGGGGCTGAATCTCAGGAGGATGCGTGGCTGTCTGAAAAATGAGACTGCTTTCTGTCTCCGGTGTGGCTTCAGAGTTACAGTCTTTGGAGGCCGAGGGCTGATGACACTGGCAGTGAGTGAGTCACAGGGCAGAGGTCCCTGAGCCTTAGTCACGCTGTGCAGTCTGATTCCCAGAGATTCTGCAGGCCAGGGTCTGCTGCTCAGATCAGCCCACCCAGGACCCAGGAAGCCTCAGCCCAGGACAGGAACAGGTGTAGGGGAAGAGGCGTTGCTATGACACCTGATTCTCCCATTACACTCATTCACGGAAAATACTTATCTAGCAAAAATGTTTCAAAATATCTTTTAAGCACATACATGGTTCTATTTATTAAACAGAACCCAAACGACAGCCTTTGGGAACCTCCGAGTAAAAGTGAGTCACAGCTTCGGTGACTCAGTGGGAAACAGGGAATTCCGCCACCCACGCCTCCTCTCGAAAAAAAATCAATTTGCCCTCTCGACAGGTGACGGTAGTCTCTGCCATCAGACCGGGCCAAGAAATCCATCCAAAAAAACAAGAGGCCTCTTCAAACAATTTCAGTTTCAAAGCTGAGTAATTCGCTGTGGGCCTGTGTCCAACCTACGCCCCCGCGGGACAGAGAGAGCCGGGGAGCGGCTTGGCCAGCCCAGGGGCCTGAATTAAGAAGGATTTACCAGCTGAGGAATTCCAAAACCCTGTGTCACATGGCGGAACCTTCCAAAACACTGGACGGGGCCCAGCCGCAAGAGTCGCTCAGAGCCATGGCAACCGGGTCTCCTCAACGGCATCGCTTGTGTTTTCGTGTCCTTGGATTTTTTTCCTGTTTTGCGATGTTTTGTTGGGACCCCCGACTCTGCCTGAGGCCAAGGGCCAGGGTTCCCAGGGAGGACAGGAACAGCCTGGCCTCCCATCGTGACCTTGCCTGGAAGGCTCTGTGTCTCTTAACTCTGCAGAGGGCACAGCAAAGGCTCCCAGCAGCCAAGCCAGATCAACAGACCCTCTCTCCTGGCCATACTCGGCAAAAAACTAAGAAACTACCCTAAAGCTGAGCCAAATGCTGCTTTTGGGATTCCAGTGAGGGGGGCTGGCCCAGGGTCTCCGGTTTAGACAACCTGTCTGTCAAATGGTGGGAAGGACAATACAGGACGTTACTTCCATTCGGCACAAAAACTATTCGAGAAGTTGAGGGTAGAGAGCAAGCACGGAGTCCATGCTCTCAAAAAAAACAAGTCTAGGGGCTGGAGAGATGGCCTAGCGGTTAGGAGCGCCGACGCTCTTGCAGAGGACCCGGTTCGATCCCCAGCACCCACATGGCGGCCGAAAGCCGTCTGAAACTCCAATTCCAGGAGAACTCCAGTTCCAGGGGAATCCGACACCCTCTTCTGACCTCCTTGGCATTGCACGACACGGGTGCACCAACTTGCATGCAGACAGTACATTCATACACATACAGAAATAAATAAAATTAATAAAAAAAAAAGTCTAATCCGGGGGACCAGTGAACCCCCAGGACAGCAGATAGAGGTGAAATGCTGAGTGCCGGCCTGAGAGATAGCCTAGCGGTTAAGAGCACCGACTGCTCTTGCAGAGGACCCGGGTTTGATCCCCAGCACCCACATGGCGGCTAAGAACTGTCTGTAACTCCAATTCCAGGAGAACTCGAGTTCCAGGGGAATCCGAGACCCTTTTCTGACCTCCGCGGCATTGCACAGACCTACATGCAGACAGTACACTCATACACATACAAAAATAAATCAAATTTAAAAAAATTAAAAGAAAAAGAAATGCTGAGTGCCATATGGAGAACTCAGGGGTGGTGGGTCAGGCTGATACCACTTGGGGGTACCAGGGGTACAGAGAGGATGAGCCATGGGGGTGGGCCAGCGGAGCAAGGATGCCTCTCAGGGAAAGTGGCCTCTGAACCAAAGTGTGGGTAAGAGAAGGCATAGGACAAAGGGAATGTTGGATGAATGATGGAAAAACAATGGCACAAGCCAAGGTCCTGGGGCAGAAGGGAGGTTTCTCTGCAGCCCAGCAAGCCAGGGAGAGAGACGATCAGCTGAGATTAGGGAGACGGGCAGGGGTAGAGCCTCACAGGTCCCTGCAAGTCATGAAAGGAATTAAAAATAGGACTGAAAATCCACATAATCACCATCATCATTGCTGCTATAAATAAGACAGCACTTTCCAAAACACGGGGCTTTTCTGAGTCGGGCGGCTCCTCGGCCCTCTCCCGTCTTTCCACCTCCTCAGCTGGTCCTCTCACTGGAGTGGAAAGTGCCAAGCCTGTTTCAGTGGATGGCTATAAAAAGCACTCTAAGGCTCCCGGTGCCGATGACCAAACTCAGAGGCTAAGATTAGCCTGAAGTTGTCACCTCTCCCAATGAGAAGGACAGCTGGGATCCCCCTGCCTTGGAAAACTCCACTGATCCGCCTGCAGTGCCTGCTGGCCAAGTGTCCATGGAGACGGACAGAGGACTGGTTTTGGAAAAATCAAGTTGAGCAATAGGGATCCCCCTGTATGAGGCGGTCCAGAGGGAAGTGAACACTCAGGGTCAAAAGAGCAGGCCCTGCGCCTTGCAAATGCCAGGGTCCCCGATCAGAGCTAAGGGGAACCCACTTCTTGGGGACCTTAGAGGGCCTCCCAATGTCCCTGCTGGTCCCCTGGGATTTGGGAATCCAGCATGAAAGGTTCTTCCCTAGCAAACAAATCCCTTATTACCACCAACAGCAGCAGGAATCGAGGGTCTCCAACACCACAGACTGGTTCTAGTCCACGCCTAGGGGAAGTTGAAGGATCCTGGAGCAGATCCTGAGCTTTTTCAGGGCAGAACAGCTCCTGACCCAGAGTGCAAACCATAGAACCAAGCTGCCTGGACTGAAACCTCTCCACCACCATTTACCAGCCCAGCCTTGTGATCTTCACTAAGTCACTTAACCTCTCTGTGCTTCAAGTCTCAGCAGTCAAAACAGTAGCTCATTTTGGTGGAGGGCTATCATGAGGAATCAGACTGGCTAACCTAGGCAAAGTGCTTAGAAGAAAGCTTGACCTAGGGCTTTTTTAAATTTTTATTTTAATTTTTTATTTATTTCTGTATGTGTATGAATGTATTGTCTGCATGCAAGTTTGTGCACCCGTGACGTGCAATGCTGCAGAGG